>APFE030645500.1:314-64619 GCA_000404065.3 Pinus taeda
GAAGATCCAACTTGGTGAAGTAAATTGATCCATGCAATTCATCCAGTAATTCATCAATGACAGGAATGGGAACTTATCTTTAATAGTGAGCTTGTTGATCTCCCTATAATCCGGATACATGCGCCATGATCCATCCTTCTTGTGCACCAATACTACTGGAGTAGAGAAAGAACTTTGACTCAGTTGAATTATATCAGCCTCTAACATTTCTGCAACCATACGTTCAATTTCACTCTTTTGGACATAGGGATATCTGTACGGCCTGATGTTTGGAGGAACACTTCCTGGAATTAGATGAATAGCATGATCATGATCACACACAGGTGGGAGACCTTTAGGAGCCTCAAATACCTTGGAATGATTGACTTTTTGGAGATCTGGAGAAATAGATGATTCCGATGCGGAAACATCTAGCGAACATAATTGTGCAATTACACCTCTTTGTTCCTTTTATAGAAGATTTGTCATACCATTAGAGCTGATTATATTTCCTGGCTTCCCTACAATACCCTTTAATACAACTTCCTTTCCTTCCATAGAAAAGTTCATGAAAAGTTCTTGAAAATTAAAAGCTATTGTACCCAAGGATTGTAGCCATTGGACTCCTAGTACAACATCAGCACCTCCCATTGGAATGGAAAGCATTGGGCTAGTCAATACATATTCTCCCATGGATAGCTTGACATTATGGTATTTTCCAGAGCAATTTATTGTTCCTCCATTTGCAATCATCACTTGACACTCTGGTGCTGGATATAGGAAGCAATTCAATTCTTTTGCTACCTTACAATGAATAAATTGTGGGTACTTCCTGAATCAATCAACATTATTACCTTTTTCTTCTTGATTTGTCCTTTTATCTTGATGGTTTGAGGAGTAGTAATTCCCGCCAATGCATTACAAGATATGGTCAGATTCATTTGTTCTTCATCTATGCTTTGTTCCTAGAGTATATCCTCTTCTTTTGACCTTTCTTGCTCCTTTTCTTCTTCCTCTTCACAATCTATGTAGAATAATTTCTTCTCAGCACACTTATGACCTTTAGTGTATTTGCTATCACAATTGTAACAAAGCCTTTTGCTCTTTTTTCTTCCAATTGTTGTGGTGTCAACCTTATAGGTTGTGGAAGACTAGGGGCAACAACACTTCCATCTTTATAGTTGTGAGTGGTATGCTCCCTGGTTGCCATAATTTTGCTTTCCATTTTGCTTGCTAACCTGAATGCCTTCTCTAATGAATCAGGTTCCCAAAGGCGAACATCATGTTGGATATTATCCTTTAAAGACCCTATGAACACATCAATCCTATGCTCCTCTGGAATATCTTTTACGCTTATGTTCAATTTTTGGAACTCCTCAATGTGCTCCATTATTGAACCCTTTTGTTTGAGACTTAACAATTGGCTAAAAAAAGTGTTGCTTTTTGTATCCTCATAATGTGCTATCAATTCTTCCGTAAAAATTGCCCAAGTGATAAATTGTTTACGAGAGCAAAGCCATTGATACCATACAAACTGATTTGGTTCCAAATATAAAGTTGCAATACGTACCTTTTGTGTGTTTTGCACATTATTGAGATCGAAAAATTGCTCCATCTGTAATATCCATGTTGCAAGATCCTTGCCATCAAACTTCCTCATATCGATTTTTGGAATATGATGGGGCTTCGATCCCACATTAGAGTCTATGGAATCATGATTAACATTTCTTTTGTTCGCATCATGAGTTTCCATTACTACCCTTTCACCCTTAGTGACCATTTCTTGTAGCAACTTATTCATATTTATCTTCAATTCGTCCATGTCTGTCTTCAAATCTGTCTTCAAATCGTCCATGTCTGTCTTCAAATCTGTCTTCAAATCGTCCATGTCTGTCTTCAAATCTGTCTTCCAATCATCCATCTTAGCTTCCACACCATTTATCTTAGATTCCATGCCATTTATCTTAGCTTCTATTAGCTTTTGTGAGGCTGACATTTTTTGCACTTGGTCTTGTAATTTTGATATATCATGTAGCATTTCTTCCTCTTCTTCATGAGTCATGCTAGAGCTTTCAGGTTCCTTACTAGGTGTTTGCATTTTTCTTTCCTCGAGGCATCAATTACCGATAATAATGCTCTACTAGCCCTTTGAATTCCTTCAAAATAAATTTTCAAACCAATCTTAAGCAAAAATTTAAGAAAATCTACACACCTTTTTTCACCTTGTAGGAGCTCGATATTGCCTCTGATGTATCTCTGTACTTTCCAATCATCTATTTCTGAATTTGTGACCTGTAGTAGCCCTCTGTGTTTTCTTTCCAATGCCACAAGTCTTACCCAAATTGGATTCTCCAAGGAAGAGTTATGCGAAATCTCCCACAGTGACTTGATTATAGACTAGTTCAGTAGAGCGAATTTGTACGACGTGCCACGAGTCACTGTTTCAACCTTTGGATCTGAAAAATGCGCACAAGAAACTAGATTTTGTTCTCTTTCTGTACCTTCTTACAAAATTTCAATCCGATGCTCAGAGAGAAATTTATGACGATGTTCCCCAGGTCACCTATTTTGAATGTAATTGAGGAGTCTGCAAAAAGACCAACTTCCTCAGATCATATCTCCGCAAATATCGCACAAAAAGCTCTGAAATTTGGACCCAAGGTTCAGCGTGATTTCTTCTCAAATGGGTTTTTTTTTGCGACTTCTGAAATGCCACAGAAAAATTTTATAGTGAAAATTCCACGATGACCTGTTTGGAGCAGCAAAACCCTATAATCCAAAGCTCTGATACCAAATGTTATGAAACCAGCTCAAGAAAAGATAGAAAAGATAGATCAACGCCTTAGAATTCAGCCTCTTCGAGGGGGCAACCTTCTTTACTATACATAAATGAGCAATTCTTGGATGATACAAATGACAAAACCTCCTTTCTATATATAGGAGTCTAAGGAGTCACAATATAACCCAGCCGACCTAACAATAATAATATAAAGCCACAAAAATAACAATAGAGAGATTCTATGGGGCACAGTAATAACAATATGGGGGCAATAGGGGCACAACGATATTAATAAGGGGTACAACTACCATAGTAATGGGGTAATCACTAGTATTATAGGGACCCAACAATCAATGCCTCCATCACTTCCTGTGACATTCAAGGTGGATCTTGCTCAAATATCATTTTGTACACTAGGGCGACAAAGTGATCTAACAACTGTGTGATGACTCCACGCAAGATGCATTCAGAGAACAATCTGTAATAAGTGTGCACAACAATTTCCGTAGGTGTCCATGCCCACTTTAATCTTGGGAACTATTGATGAGCACAGATTGCATCCAAAATATAAGCAGACATGTATATCTCTGCTCGTTGACCTTTGGGTGGATGTCGGACTTGTGTCATCTGTTCCTTCAACTTGAGAGCCAACATGTCGGACAAGTTGCATGGTCTTCCTTCGCTGGCTATTTCATCCAAAGCAATCACCCAATTCTGCGAGAAGGTCCATGTGCTCTCTTGGCTATATAAGCGGCATGCAAAGATGAACAAGTATTGATATGCCTTCCATAGTATCTTCATCTTGTAAACCATATTGGTTTTTGTCCTAAACTTGGCTAGCTCTTTCACCCAGCTCTTGAAGATATCTTTGGAGTTTGCATTGCTGCGTGTGCTGAAGGGTTTCTCCATTGTGATCACCGGTTGTGGCAAGTGATACATCTCCTGATATTCCTTCGCCTTGAAGGTAGCAAGATCTGTCCCACTGACACTGCTCAACATCATCATCTCATGATCAGTATGCAAGACAATCCAATGTATCATGTCCGCGCATGGAAACTCTGGATACTTGCATGCACTCTGGTATAAGCCAGATTTATGGATGTTGACATAGACCCTACAGTCTTCCAAATCTTCCTAAAATGTGCCTAAGAACTATCGTTGATGTCTTGCCATTTCATCTTGATGTGTCTATCTATGACCAGCTTGGTGTCTTCGTAAATGGATAGGCCCATAGACTCTTGTTCAACTACATCTCCAGTTTCACTTCTAACAATGTCCTTTGACCCTACTCTCTTGGAGGCCATTGTACCTATACTGCCGAGAGACAGAAGAACACTTTCTATACCTAGAGACGTAGAGACACTCATGGAAAGCAATTTGTCAGTTAAAAACCAAAACAAATTTGAGGACTAACATGCAACATACGTGGGTGACTCAAAGTAAAGGTTGCACAATTTTCACTAGAAGGCTAGGAGACTGACTGCCAAAAATGCACAGAGAAAGTTCGGGTTGTCAAGAGGTTGACTAACTTCTAGATCTATGCAATGCGTAGTCCAGTCTTCCTCATGAGGGCTGAAACTGCATAGTGCACAATTTCAGTTAGCAAGAACATGCATGCCCAAAGACTGCATTGCGCAATTTTCTCGGTGAGTAGGGCCCTACCTCCCAGAATTGTGAAATGAAAGCCTAGAGGTTAGTGTTGGCCAAGATTGTGCAATTTCTGGAGGGAAGGCAAAGCCTTCACTTCCAGAAATGCGCATTTCTATCCGAGGGAGGCAAGGTTCGGGCTAAGGCAGTCCTAACCCGCCGACGAGCGACTGAAAACATGAGAAGGTTCAAATGCATGGCGAGACTGAGTGTAAGCAAGAGTGAATGATCATGCATGCAAACAACGAATGCCAGATTTAGAAAATACAATGCATGCATGTGTGTGAAACGAGTTGTTGCAACGACGACCATCAGTGCAAAATAATGTCATGCATCCAATAGTAGTGAGATGCAAACAAAAATTGAAACGATGCTTCTACAAGCTAATATACATTAAAACGACAGCAGACATTCAACAAAACCAAGAAAACAACATTCGTGGAAAGCGAAATATGAAAAGCGACAGAAAAACAACAAATGACATGAAAAGTAGAATTACTTTGAAAAAATTAAGATGAATGTGCTGAAGACTCCTAGATGTGTTGTGGGATGTCAGAGCTCCAAGATCAATGCGAGGAATCAACTTTATAGTGTCGAATAAATAATTTTGAGGCTTATGACATGCATGCCATGAATCTAGGAAAAAGTGACACTTGGAGGTAAGTTTCTAAAAGTATCTTTGTATGTAACTTCCAGCTGCTAAAAATAGATCCCTAAAATTTAGGTATGTTCTTTTCATGTTGATTTTTGCTTTTTCGGGAAAATGAAACCCTTGCTTGCAAATCAAGATTGCTCAGTCCTGGAGGGAACCAGTCAACTTGAAGGCACATGCAATAGTCTACAAGCATGGGAAAGGGATTTGCACAGTTTCTGGGCTGAGCAAGGCTAGCTATCCCTTAGGCATTGCATAATTTATGGGGTTATCAGGTCACTGCCTCCCATAATTGCGCAATTTATGGGTTGAAGCCTAGTATCAAGATGGATTGTGCAGTTTTCTGAGGGAGGGCTACCTGGCTAGATTGGGCAATTTTGGAGCCTAGCAGGTAGCTCTGCAGGATTGCACAATTTCTGGAGGGAAGGCTAGTTCCCCTCTAGAATTGCGCAATTTTCTGAGTGAAACTTTCAGCCAGAAAATAACCTAAGTCTAGAAGGGCATCCTATAATGGGAGACTAGAAAGTGGACATGCATAGGCTGACAAGCCTTTGAAACTTAGTTGAAGCCTATGTACTTGATAGTACAAGACATGCTGCTAAGGATGGTTGCTAGCGAGACTCCAAAATGAAGCTAAGGAAAATTTTTGGAGGATGTAGCCGCTACAACACAATCTTCTCTTGTCTCCTACTAATAAAGTTAACCCAAAACCTACAGAGGGCTCTCTACAGGTGAATTTATATGAATTGCCCATAATTGACTAGGAAGGGTATGCCCATGACACACACTATGAATTTTACCTTTATGAACCAAGGGAATGGTCTTACCAATTCTTTATAGACCAACCAGTTAAAGTCTTTGGTTTGGGAATCGTATTTGGCCCGTTTACAATTCCCCAAACTTACCCTTATGCACTAATAATTATGTCTTGAGTAAAAAAATCATTATTTCCAATAGTGGTTTAATTTTGTTTTTTATAACCCCCCAATCAATTAAAGAAATGCTGAGGTAGTTATCTTGGTGAAACCCAACCATTAGATAAAGATACTCTTAGTCTATATTATTGTGAACTGACTTCAAAAGACAAAGAAACTCTACTTGAGTTATACTTGCAACCAAATGCTCCTTTACCTGAAACTAAACCTCAATACCCTTCTAGTATATCTAGACAATTAATATCCATGGTGTGTTGTTTATTAGGGTATGATCATGATAAATTTGTTGGTGAAACTCTCCGAAGGTTCCTAACATCTATTTCCTTTGTCAAAAAATTCCTTTATTAGGTTCCATTTCAGTCAGTATCTTGTAGGTGTTATTAATTTCCAACTGTCTCAATATAGTATGACCAAGTATTTAGGTATCAATCTTTCTTAGTCTATTTGTTTTTCCATCTTCAAGTTTAGAATTTTTCCAATATGCATTTAAAGTTTCGATATGAAGGTGGAAACCCAAGTGTTGTCATCTACTAGACTCCTATTGTCCGGAAACAACCTCAAAACTCAAGATTTTTTTTTATCAAGTTAATAAATTTGTGTCAATTGTGTATCATATGATGTTTGAAGAATCTCCTCCCAATGTTTTTCCTAAAATAAGGAAAATTCTTCAGCTCATCCCATATACCAAAGTTGTAGAATGGTTTTGACATAAGGATTTCACAAATTTTAGAGTATATGGTTGTGAACTTCCACCTTATCAACACCCAATTTTTTTTACTATGATGGTTTTTGTTATGGAATACATCAAACATCGTTTGAGTTCAGATCAATTACATTTTGTCTCCAAGAAGTATTAGGCTATGCTCAAATTGAAGAAAGAGGTAGGTCCATTCCCTGTTGATAACCTAGTTGCTCTCTAGGAGGCAGAGGAAATGACCAAATAGATGATTTTTTTCTCGAGGAGAGGTTTGGCATTATGATCCTTATAAAATCATATTATATAGAAGAACTAAAAAAGGTTATGCACCCTATATACATGTGCGAAACCAAACATTCAAAGGCTGTCCAACAGGGACACTTAGGTAATGGGACAAAATCAAAATATAGATAAAATTGAAAAAGTTGAGCCATCATCTCAGCCACTTGTTTTAGACACTCATTAATTAAAGTAGAAGAGTTTGAAAGAAATTATTCACAAAGCCTTTAAACAACTTCAAAGACAAAGGAAGAAGATAAAAAAAAAAAAAAATGGAAATAGGAAAAGGATAAAAGAAGAAGGAGAAAAATAAGTGTCGGTATAAAGTGCAGAAGAAGCAACATGAAGTGAGGCTACTTTCAATTGGGAACTTCTACCAACAACATCTAAAAGTCAAGAATATTAGGTAGGAATGTCACCATGTTCCCTAGGAAGATAGGACAATATATATTCACAGTTCATGGAAATCAAGAATACAAATTTTTATATTAAAGAGGATTAATACTTTGAGCTTTGGAAACAAGGATCAGGTTCATCTCAGACCAAGTTACTATCTGCCTTAGATCATGAAAAGGGATAGATAAATATGATTATAGTAGAGCCAAAAAGTCAAATGGTCATAACAACAATAGATTATAGAGTGACAAAGCATAGAATAGATTTAAAGAAGATATGCTCATTGGATCAAATGGACCTAATTGATGAGATGATATTCAGAAGCTTGATGAACACAACATTGAATGTATCTAAGGTATAAAATAGGGTCTCAAAGGTGTGTAATTCGCTAAAACAAGAGAAAATTTCTACTAGAACTAAATATTTCTACTAGAACTGAATAGATGAATTAGAGCAATTGATCATCAAGTTGGGGGTAGACCCAAAAGATGCAGCCTTAATACACACCCCAATTAAATCAAGAGATACAAACATTCAAGTATTGAGAAGGGGATTGAAAATTCCCAACATAGAGTGTGTGCAAACACTTGAGTTGAAGGCAGTGCGGAAAGTAAAGAACAATTATTGACAATAATCATTGAGTTGAATAAGAAGGTAGGATATTATGAGAAACAAATTGAAATCTCACTAAAAGAAAAAAGTGAACATATTTGTCCAACATCCTCTTCAACACAATTAACCCCTATAGATCCATCTAAAAAAAATGGTTGAAACAATTTTTCTTTAAGCTTGAAAGATGTGGAGATTGGAAACTTAGAAGAATAATTTCAGTAAAAAAATGAAGAAATCAATATTTTGAAGGATTAATTAGTTGACATAAATGCAACTATGAATACTAATGAAGATTTAAAAGAAAGACTCCAACAAGAGAAGCAACAACTACATAATCAATTAGTAGGTAGAAGAGCATTGACTGAAGCAATGCATATTATATGGGCTGAGATTGTTATTGAAATTTTAGGTATGCCAAATTCTTTTAGAGTGATGGAAAATGAATTAGAATTGATTTAAACTATAGAGGAAGCTATGTGGCAGACCCAAGATGAATTGGAAAACCAACCACAGACAAGGCACGTGGAATTATTTTAGAGTGATGGTAGATGAATCAAATTTGGTATATACTATAGAGCAATCTATCCAACAAACTCAAAATGTATTGGGATATAAACTATATATAGCTAACAAGATTGTTAAATTTCTCAATTACAGGAATCGGGAATAGATACATTCTACAAGAGTTGAATACATGACTTCAAATGTAATGGAAACTAACGTAGTCTTGACCAAAAGAAATTTGCTTCAACAAGCCCAAGATAAATGCAAAAAAGAATGTCGATGCATTTACTAGTAAATTTTATGCTATATTTGAAATGGGTCTTCCATCATATTGGTACATGAATGAGAGTTTAATAGATTTAGATGCATATAGATAAATGTTGTTGAGGAAAAGGAAATAAAGTGGATAATTTTTCACACATTGTAGGAACCCTGAAAGAGAAAACAATTGTGGACAAGCTTATTGATGTTTTTTTACCTCCCTTGTCGAGTGAAAAACATTTTTCCACTTGTTCCCAATTACCAGAGATATATTGATTTGGATGTTCTTATAGGAAATTGTCAGCATTTCATCATCTAGATGGAAAAAGTGGGATGGGTTGGCCAAGTTAGCTCTATGAAGTTTTTGAGATTACATCGATAGGAGGATCTTGGAGAGATAGAATTGTATTATACTTTACCTATGGACAATATCTTTATATTGGTCATAATATATTCTCTTTTCAGGTACTTGCAATTTGTTCTTTTACTTTGTATTAATTAATTTATTGCAAATCAGAGTCTTTGCATCGATAAGATATTTCAAACTTATATGAATTACTCTTTGAGAGGCTAAAATTGAGTTTCAATTTCCCCTAGGTCAATTGCGATATCCCTTAAGTGTTTGATGTGGTTGGAAAGAAGCCTATTGACTATTCTATTTAAAACCATGGTTTTACAGTTCATAGAGTAAATGAAAACTCTTTTCAATTATTTATTAAAGAGAGAGTCTAGTGCCTCTACATATCTCCCTAGCTAGGAACAATCTCAAGGAACATCATCAATCTACACAATTGCAAGAGGTTAGTATTGACTTGATTCAATGACAGTTGCTCATTCTATTATTAAAGATTAAAATGGCTTTAGATAACTTGTGACTTCAAGCTTAGTTCTCCTCTCTCTCTCTCTCTCTCTCTCTCTCTCTCTCTCTCTCTCTGGTTTTGGCTATCAAAGAAGATTAGTAAAAAATGGTTCTTTGGTTTTTTTGGTTTTCACTATTTCACTCATAATTATTGTATTTTCCATGAATGTCTCCTCCCTACATTGTTTTTTGCTAGGTTATGTGAGTCTTGAGATGATTGGCATGCCCAACTTGCGGCTTGAGTAGACATTACCTAGCACATCTAAGCTGTCAAAATCACCTAGGGATCACACCCGACCTGGGCCACACCAACCCTTAGCATGATTGGATTTTTTCCCATGAAGTTTCAAACCATTCACATTTTCACCACATAGTGCCTTTAATAGAACACCCTGTCATTGTCTGCTCTATGTTCGATGGTCATCTCTTCCCTACCACTATATTTTGTTTAACGAGATATATTTTTCAATTAAGAAGGGTTATTACTCATAGTTAATATTTAAGTGTTGGCATTATGATGCATTCCTTGATGGCAACTCACTTGTATTAGAATTCATAGGTCAATTCAGAGGTGACAGAATGAATACAGATGTGACAGAATGCATGACAGTTCATAAGATTCAATTCAGAGGAATGATAAAGCTGGAAGTTCAAGAACTATACACGGGTTTTGTTAAGCCAAGTCACGTATGCACGTGAGTTTAGTGAAGAAAAGTAGCATATGGTTTTTGCACCATGGTATTTTAAATACCAGAGGTCCTTACCATGGTATTGGCCCATAGTAATGAGTGCGACAACGAATATTGATCCTGTCAAAGATTACCATCGGCACTAATGTAATTTTGACTCGTGGTATTGGATAAAGGCTAAACTATATAAAGAGGTGAATATCAAAGTGCTAGTTTGTGCAAGTGAAAGGGTTGTTCATAAATACTTCAATCTAAACTATATTTGCATTGTAAGGGCCATAATTGTCACATTGATTTGAAATAATTATGCACTGATGAATACAATGATGGATCAGGATCATGAGACCTTAAATGACTTTTTAGTGTACGATCTTCTCAAGGATTGACCAGATCTAAATACTGCATATTTTTATCTTTGATTATAATGATCTGGGTCTTTTTGAAGTTTTGAAGAGCTGCCAATTTTAGGTCAAAATTTGTAGATCTATATGCTGGTTGGCTTCAAGAAAAGCACATATACATGTGGGTTCACCTCTTCAAAGTAGCGTATATAAAGTAAGGGGTTTATGTTCATAAATGACTGATCAAACTAATCAATGTTGTTGTTTCTCTGTTGTTTTTCAATGATGTCCTCATTTTGATTTGGGTTGAGTGATGATATCTGAAGTAGAACTCGTTGAATGATGAAGTTGAATTTGATTATCAAGTGATTGAAGAATGTTAGGATTACTTGTTGATTGTGACTTAAGACCAGAGATAGTTTTGTGATTGGTTCAGAGTGTTGCAATAGATCTGAGTATGGTTCAGTGTAGTTTTCAAAATTGCAGTAGTCAAGTTCTCAGTATTTAAAGATCTGCACGTGGGTTTCTCTACAGAAAAGCACGTATGCATGCAGGTTACTTTAAGTGAAGTAGCATATACATTTTGGAAAATAAATGATCAGGGTTGCAGTTGATTCGATTTGTTGATGCAACATTATGAGTTCAGTTCTGTGTACTGGTTACAGTGATCTAATTGTTCCAGTTGATTGGTTAAATTTTGATTATGTATCATTTGTTTGGGTTTTAGTAATTGGTTGATTTTGTGTGTCAAAGATTGATGATTGTATTACAGTGATGACTGAGCATAAGTGTTGATATTGGATCCAGACTGAAAATTTGATGAAATGTGGTTCATGGATGTTGTTGAGGGTTGGAGCCTTCAGTGAGGAAGTCGAAGCAAGCTGCCAATAGTAGTTAGTGATCAGATGAGGGGGTTGGAGCTTCCTTCCAGTAGGAGTTGGAGAAAGAGTGAAGGTTGTAGCCTTTAGTAGGTGGGTAGTTAGTGATCACATGAGGGGGTTGGAGCTTCCTTCCAGTATGAGTTGGAGAAAGAGTGAAGGTTGTGGCCTTCAGTAGGTGGGTACATGTGTACTGGTACGAGTCTTCACTAGTACAATAATGTAAGAAGTTTTTGATTGAGTCCCTATCGGGCCTATTATTGCATTTTCAGGATGCCTTTAATTGCTCGACTGATAAGGACCTTTAGGTGCTCGACTGTTAAGGATGCGCAAGCATGCTCGACTGTTTAACCCCGCAAACCAATAAGTAAACCCTAACCTTTAGGTGCTCGACCATAAGGACCTTTAGGTGCTCAACCATAGGGAGAGGATGCATAAGCAGGCTCGACTGTGAAACCCCCCAAACCAATAAGTAAACCCTAACCTTTAGGTGCTCGACTGATAAGGATGCGTAAAGCAGGCTCGACTGATAAGGAGAGGACTCAAATAAGTTTTGAATACTGAGACGGTAGTAGTGGTGCTTTTCTCCCATATTGGGTTTCCACCTTAAATCCTGGTGTTCATGTGTGTTTACTTATGTGTGATACTTTATTCTATTCATACTACACCCATTTACTGCTTATCAAATACTTGATAAACCTCTTACATTCTGGTTCAATGTTTAACAGATAAAGAATTAGTTGTTTTACAAGTTTACTGAGCATACACTAGTTTCTTTTACAACATTTTCATATATATGCTAGTTGGGTTCAGTCAAGTCACGTATGCATTTAAGAATATAAAATTATTATTGAGAGCTTTTAAAATACTGATTCAACCCCCCTCTCAGTATTTTTCCTAATAATTCGTATCAGAGAAGATCCTTCAAAAGAAGCTTGATTGCTTGAAGGAAGATCTCCCAAGATGCGCAATCAAGACAGATCGATATCTATTAGACCACCACTCTTCAACATAAATAATTTTATATATTAGAAAACAAGAACTAGATCCTATCTCCAGTCTCTTAGAGAAGATGTTTGGGCAATTTTGGAAGGAGGTTACCAATATCCAGTTGTAGTATAAAAGAAGATGTACTTTATTGGGAAGTCTGATTGAATCATAATATGTCAAAGTTATGCAACTAAACACAACAAATTAAATATGGGACATAATCATTCAAAGCTA
The DNA here is from genome assembly GCA_000404065.3 of Pinus taeda. NCBI lineage: Eukaryota > Viridiplantae > Streptophyta > Pinopsida > Pinales > Pinaceae > Pinus > Pinus taeda. The sequence goes on from APFE030645500.1 coordinate 13,047, forward strand.
TGAAGGTGATACCAAGGTAAAAAGTGATAAACTCCAAACTCTCAAAATTAATTCAATATGAAACTCTCAGAATGCATAATGATGAAGGTATTGCTAGATTCTTTCTACGTATAGATGAGAGTGTAAATCGCATGAAAAATCTGGGTGAAGAAATAAAGGACACTACTTTATTAGAGAAAGTATTAAGATCTCTAACACTTAAATTCGAGTCAAAAGTGTCTCCCATTGAAGAGGAGGATATGCAAACTCTTACTATTGTTCAACTTCATGGGATCCTCACTTCTTTTGAAATGAGGGAAGGAGGTTCCTCAAAAGTCAGAGAAGCCACATTTAAAGCATCTGTAGAAGGAAAATAAAAGGAAGAACGCAAGGAATCGGGATACATATTAGAAGAAGATGAGGTGAACTTTAAAGAAACTTCAACTGGGCATCAAAAGATTCAGATGTAAGCTTCCCTTCAAATGTTTTTTTTGTGGTAGAGTTGGTCATTATGTTGCTAAATGTCCTCGTAAAGACAACCATGACAAAGGGCAGGATTCTGCAAAAGGTAATAGGAGATGGATTGAGAATAGAAAAAGTTATTACACTCATGAAGATAGTGATGGCTTGTCAAATAGTGAAGAAGGTGAATCTGATCAAGATCTTAAATTACTCATGGCTATTGAGAAAAATACTAATGAGTCTCCTAATAAATTTATGGATGCATTAGAAGAAAAACATTTCTTTGAAGAAATTACTCAACTCAAAATTTGCTTGGAAGAAAACAAAGTATCCATAGATAATTTGAAGCATCAACTCATAGAAAAAGAAAAGCATAATGATAAGTTAGAATTTAAAGTAGTAAGTCTAAGAAAGGAATTTGAGAAAATAAAAAATTTGAATCTTATATTTGCTAAAGGATTTGAAACTTTAGATGAGATTATCAAGGTACAAGGCTCTCCTCTTATGAAGATAGGTCTTGGATACACTGGAGAAACATCTCAAACATAAAAGTCTTTAGCCACTACCAAAAGCTATCTAAATGCAACAAAAACCAGTCAGCAAAGCTTTAGTAATGCAACAAAAACTAGTAAGAAAAGCTTCAGTAATGCAACAAAAATCAGTCAGCAAAGCTTCAATAATGCAACAAAACCCAGTCAACAAAGGTTCAGTCCTAAAAAAAATAATAAAGGCATTCCATAGGTAAATCATGCTCACTCCAATCCAAGGATGAACATTAACAGAAACACTAGTTAAAAGGTAAACAACACCAGAAGATTCTATGATCACATAAATTTCTTCTTTAATGGAAAATGTTTCTCATGTCATAATTTTGGTCACAAGGCTGCTCAATGTGTTGCATACAAAACTATTATGATTAGAGAAGCAAGAAAATAAAGGAATGAGACAAGAGTCAAGAATAACTCTAATAATATCTTCTCACCTCTTATATATGAAATTGAATGCTCATTTTGCAATAACTTTGGACATGAAGAATCTGAATGCAGGAGAGAATTACAACCAACATCTCAAAAGGAGCAACTATAAACAAATTATAAGGTATGGAAAAGGAAGGAGTTACAGTCTGAAAGTTGTGGCATAACATTATTTGCAGAAGGACAAGAAAATCAATGGTACATTGATAATGAATGCTCAAAACACATGACGAGTGATAAAGATAAACTTATTTCATACAATTCTTTTGAGAAAGAAAAGAATGTCACTTTTGGAAATGACTCACCGACTGTCATTAAGGGTAAAGGTTTTGCTTTTTTCTAAAAGAAAGGGTTAAAATTTGTAATGTTATGTATGTTGATGGATTAAAGCATAACTTGTTGAGTGTTAGCCAAATGTGTGATCAAGGAAATGAGGTGGTATTCCAATCACAAGAATGTGTGGTTTGTGAACTTGACATGGGAAAGACCATAATAAAAGGAACAAGAACCCCAAGAAATCTGTATATAGTGAAAGGTGGCCAAGAACATTTTTACCTAGGCAAGCTAGAAGAAAACTAGTTATGGCACAAAAGGTTGGGACATCTAAGCTTCTCTCAAATAATAAAATCAAGCAGGCTCAAAGCTATTCGTGATCTACCCTACATCACCATACCAGAAAGTACCATATGTAAGTCACGTCAATTTCGTAAGCAAACCAGTAAAATTCAATGCTAAAGAAGGATCAACAAGTACACCTCTTGAACTTATACATATTGGTTTGTGTGGACTAGTAAGGAAAAAGTCACCTCATGGAGAACAATACTATATCTTATTCATTGATGACTTTTCTAGAATGTTCTGGATAGGTCGATTGAAACACAAAGATGAAGCATTTGATAAATTTAAATTCTTCAAGGCATTAGTTGAAAATGAATTAGATCTAAAAATCAAATGTCTCATATCTAACCAAGGAGGAGAGTACATATCAGATGAATTCTTTGATTTCTGTGAACAACATGGCATAAAAAGATAGTTTTCTATAGCTAAAACTCCTCAACAAAATGGCATGGCAAAAAGAATGAATATAACTACTCAACAAATGGCTCGTGCTATGCTTGATGAGTCTGGAACTCCTGACACCTTTTGCAGTGAAGATGCAAATACTGCAGTAAATATTCTAAATAAGGCTCGTGTTCGTGTGAATAGTGATAAAACTCCATATGAACTTTGGTATGGTAAGCCTCCCACTATAAATCATTTTAGAGTTTTTGGAAGCAAATGTTTTATAAAAAATAATGATGAAAAACTTGGTATGTTTGAAGCTAGAGCAGATGAAGGAATACTTCTTGGTTACTCATCTAGAAGTAAAGGATACAAATGTTACAATGAGAGACTTCTGAAAATTGTTGAGTGCATTGATGTTGTGATTGATGAAGCATGCACAGGACCCAAAAATGTAACATTAGCAAAAGAGGATGATGACGATGAATGCTTTCCTGCATCAAATCACAATGATATAGAAGAAGAAACTAATGAAGCAACAGAAGAAGATATATCAAACAAAGAAAAGGCTCCATCAAGGTATGTTCAAAAGAATCACCCATAAACTCAAATTCTAGGAGAAAAGGAATATGGGGTACAAACAAGAAGAACACTTGGAGGATCTTCTAGTTATCTAGCTTTATTATCAACCATTGAACCACAAAATGTAAATCAAGCTAGTAAAGATGAATGTTGGGTTAAGGCCATGAATGAAGAACTTGATCAAATTGAAAAGAATGATACTTGGGAATTGGCTCCAAGACCTCATGACAAAAACATTATTGGGACAAAATGGATATTCAAAAATAAGTTGAATGCAAATGGAGAGGTCATTAGAAACAAAGCTAGACTTGTTTGTAAAGGTTATGCCCAACAAGAAGGTATATACTTTGGAGAAACATTTTCATGAGTACCTAGACTTGAAGCCATAAGAATGTTTCTTGCATTTTCAAGTTTTCAAAATTTCAAAGTTTATCAAATGGATGTAAAATATGCTTTCCTTAATGAAGACCTAGAAGAAGAAGTATCTATTGAACAACCAATAGGATTTATTGTGGGGAATGATGAAAACCTTGTATGCAAACTCAAGAAGGATTTATATGGGCTAAAACAATCTCCATGGGCATGGTATTATCATCTTGACAAATATCTTCAACAACAAGGTTTCACAAAAGGATCTGCAAACAACATCATTTACACAAAAATTGAGGGTGATAAACTGCTAAGTATTGTTGTTTATGTTGATGATATCATTTTTTGCAGAAATGAAGAATCTATGAGTCAAAACTTTACTTATGTGATGCAGCAAGAATTTGAAATGTATTTACTTGGGGATTGGTCTACAAGTACAACAAGCAAAAGATGACATTTTTCTCTCACAAACAAAATATCTCAAGCAAATTCTAAAGAAGCATGGGATGGAAGAATGCAAACCTGTATGTACTCCCATGATGTAGCTTCAATTCTAATGATGATTCTCCTGCAGTAAACCAATCAGAGTACATGTCTATGATTGGTAGTCTACTTTATCTAATAGGCACCAGACCAGATATCATGCATGCAATTGTATTGTTGGATGCTTTCAAGTCAATCCAAAGGAATCACATCTTCAGGAAGTCAATAGAATATTCAAATATCTCCAAGGAACCCAAGACTTTGGTCTATAGTATCATAAATATGCAGATCTTACCCGTCATGCAAACACAAATGTGGATTGGGCTAGAAATGTTGATGACCATAAAATCATTAGTGGAGGTGAATTTTACATGGGCCTTGATTGGTATCTTGGTTTAGCAAGAAACAAAGTTCCATTGCCTTATCTACAATGGAAGCAAAATATGTAACTGTTGCATCTTGTTGCACACAACTTCTCTGGATGATGCAGACATTATAGGATATATAAATCAAATGTTGTCCACCCATCTCCATCCTATGTGACAATATAAGTGCTATTAGTATTTTGAAAAATCCTGTTATGCACTCTAAGACCAAGCATATTCACATTAAGTATCACTTTCTACTAGAACAAGTGCTTGAGCAAAAGGTTAAATTGGAGTATGTTCCCTCCAAATAAGAAGTTGTTGATATATTTACTAAACTCCTTCCTAGAAAAGACAAAAATTGGGAGTTGTCTCTGCATCATTTTGTTGTTAATTCAGTCTGCTCAGTCTACAAGTGAAAATTTAGAAGGTTGTTGGCTATACGTGGGTTTCATGAGGAATAGTCGTGTATATACACAAGTTTCTTTATAGATAGTCACGTATGTTTTTCTCTGATAGAAAAATAGTGGGACAAACTCAAGATCAACCTCTGACATGCTTCTGACAGCTATGATCTGATTTCTCTTGGTATGGTGTTGATGGGTATAGTTTGTTGATATGGTATTGAGTTTTGTTTTTCTCATAGATATTTATCTGATTGATGAAGATGCTTTGATGAATGAGTTGTTGAAAATGAAAAAGTAGCACAGGTTTAGTGGGAACATTAGCCTTGCAGAATATAATGCCTTGTTGGCATTCTGGTTGCTAAATTATGATACTTTTAATATCTTTTGGTCCTTATTATAAATATCATGTACATCATTTGATGTAAATTTCATGAAAATACCTATGATGTAATAATTGTCATATTCAGTCATGTATGGACTTTTGAGATATGTAATCCCACTTGGTCGAGTGGTTGTGTTTAAATCTACTCCCACTTGATTGGGTGATTGATGCAAGTATGGGTCCTTGGTGATAGGAAAGTCATATTCAGTTGAGTCATAGAGTCATGCACTTCATTTTACATCTGTAAGAGATTTCAGCATGTGCTCAGGGGGAGCATGATCAGAGAATTCAACATGTCCTCAGGGGGAGCATGGTCAGTATTCATATTCAACAGTTCAGATATGTAAGTCTTCACTTAACATTGGTCAACCCTTTGCCCTTGATGTCAAAGGGGGAGTGAAGCTTGGTGTTTGGAGAGTAGAATGATGTTTTGGAAAATCTTGGTGCTTGGCTTGATTTTATTTACAGGTTGTAGTGGCCCAACACCAAAGTGGTTTCCATCAAGTCCAAAGGGGGAGATTGTTGGCATTATGATGCATATGTTGTCCTTGATGGAAACTCACTTGTATAAGAATTGATAGGTCAGTTCAGAGGTGACAGAATGAATACAACATAATACCAAAATGAATACAGATGCGATAGAATGCATTACAGTTCAGAAGATTCAATTCAAAGGAATGATAAAGTTGGAAGTTCAAGAACGATACACGGGTTCTGTTAAGATAAGTTGTGTATGCATGTGATTTTAGTGAAGAAAAGTAGCGTATGGTTTTTGCACCATGGTATTTTAAATATCGGGGGACCTTACCATGGTATTGGTCCATAGTAATGAGTGCAACAACGAATATTGATCCCGTCAAAGATTACCGCTAACATTAATGTAGTTTTGATCCGTGGTATTGAATAAAGGATAAACTATATAAAGAGGTGAAGATCAAAGTTCTATTGTGTGCAAGTGAAATGGTTTTTGATAAATACTTCAATCTAAAGTATATATGCATTGTAAGGGCCATAATTGTCACATTGATTTGAAATAAATATGCACCGATGAATACAATGATGGATCAAGATCATGAGACTTGAAATGAATTTTCATTGTATGATCTGCTCAAGCATTGACTGGATCTAAGTATTGACGCATGTTTTTATCTCTGATTATAATGATCTAGGTCTTTCTGAATTTTTCAAGAGCTCCACAATTTTATGTCAAAATTTGCAGATCTATACACTGGTTGGCTTTAGGAAAAGATATACACGCGGGTTCACCTCTTCAAAGTAGCGTATATAAAGTAAGGGGTTTTTGTTCCTAAATGACTGATCAACCTAACCAATGCTGCTGCTTCTTTTCTATCTGTCAATGATGTCCTCATGTTGTTTTGGGTTGAGGATAATATCTGATGTAGAATTGATTGAATGATGAAGTTGAATTTGAATATTGATTGATTGAAGAATGTTAAAATTACTTGCTGATTGTGATTAAAGATTATAGACAATTTTGTGATTGGTTCAAAGTGTTGCAGAAGATTTGAGTATGGTTCAATGTACTTTTTAGAATTGGAGTAGTAAAGTTTATAGTTTTCATTATTTTAAGATCTGTACACGGGTTTCTCTACAAAAAATCATGTATGCACATGAGTTGCTTTAAGTGAAGTAACATATATATTTTAGAAAATAATTGATTAGGGTTGCAATTGATTCTATGTGTTGATGCAACATTTCGAGTTCAGTTTTGTGTACTGGTTACAGTGATCTGACTATTCCAGTTGATTGGTTAAGTTTTGATTATGTATCAATTGTTTTGGTTTCAATGATTGGTTGATTCTCCGTGTCAGAGATTGATGATTGTATTACAGTGATGATTGAGCATAAATGTTGATATTGGATCCAGTTTGAAAATTTAATGAAACTTGGTCCATGGATGTTGCTGAGGGTTAGATACTTCAATGAGGAAGTCAAATATTCCTTCCAGTTGTAGCTGGTGATCAGATCAAGGGGTTGGAGCTCCCTTCCAATAGGAGTTGGAGAATGAGTGAAGGTTGTAGCCTTCAACAGGTGGGTGCTTGCATACTATTATGAGTCTGTACGAGTACAAGAATGTAAGAAGTTTTTGATATTAATAAGTTTTGAAGACTGATACAACAACAATGATGGTTTTCTCCCACATTTGGTTTCCACCTTAAATCCTGGTGTTCATGTGTGTTTACTTATCTGTGATACTTTATTCTGTTCTTACTACACCTATTTACTTCTTATCAAATACCTAATAAATATCTTACATTCTGGTTCAAAGTTTAATAGATAAAGAATTCGTTGTTTTACAAGTTTGTTGAGCATACACTAGTTTCTTTTACAACAGTTGCGTATATACGCTAGTTGGGTTCAGTCAAGTCAAGTATACATTTCATGAAATAAAGTTATTATTGAGAGCTTTTAAAATACTGATTCACGACCCCCCGCCCCAAGCCCTCCTTCAATATTTTTCCCAACATAAAGATTTTTTTATTTTTATTTTTTTATGAGATATTTAGCTTGAGGTTATTGTTTGATGAATGTTTTGGGTGGGAAAATTATTTGTTGACAAACCCATGGCATAAAGTGGCCACAATTTGAGTCATATGGAAAAATGGATAATTCTTTCTAGTATATGTAGAGTGCCCTATTTTGAAATCTTAATTTGTTTGATGAAAAGTAAAATATAAACATGGTTTTGAGCACTGGTTGAGAGACATTTTGGATACATTTTTTTTTTTAATAAATTGGTAAACTATTGGTTTAAAGAGGCCATAGTTCAAGCCATGAAATAAATAGTTCTTGAGGGTATTACATAAATAAAGGGATTTGTTTCAAATCATTGAATTCTTTGTATATTTATGAGTGTTGTGGCTCACTCTAGTCAAGGTCAATATAGTTATGGTTGATATAAGTTTTGGTTGCAAATCTCTTTGGATAAAGAAAATTTTGAAACAAGTAGAATTTAAACCATTAACAAAATTGTTCTTTTTTCAATATTAAGTGTCTTGTTTCGACATTATGAGTTGTTCAACATTGATATTTGGATTGGTGGACTATTGAATGTTTAAAAGACTCTCGAAAGGTAGATTTTTAAACCACAAATGAAGGAACTGTATGGTTCATGCATGGTATGGGAAATGTTGTTGAAAATTGTAACTTGATTACACATATGTTGATATTTGAATTGGTTAATGTTGAGAAAATACCTACATTAAATTCATAATATGAGATCATACATCAAGTTTTGGATTACATTGCATGTGCACAATATTTTCTAACCATTGATGATTAATGATGATTAATTGGGGGTTAAAAGATTGTTTTCAAAAAATGAAAACCTTTGAGAATTAAAATAGGGTTATGAATAAGAGGATTCAAAATTAATAATAAAATGAAACCCTATTTATTTTAACATATTTATTCAATGGAAATAAAAAGGCTTGTTTCCCAAGTGAAACACATGCATTGTGTTGAGTTTTAAAGTGCAATAGATACAAGCACAATATTTCTTAAATATTGATAATTAGTACTAATGATATAGATCTTATTTTAACAATTCCAGTTGACCATTAAGCAACAACACTTCATAAATTCAACCATAAAACCATAAGGACAATAGAGATAAAAATGCACAAAGAGAAACAATATTTACCACAGGAAAACCTATTTAGGGGAAAAAACCCAACAACCCTTTTCTTAGAGAAATGTGCCAGTTCAATAAGAGATACATCTAATGTTTCTAGTCAACTATGAGGTCAAATTGACCTGTAAAGCTTATGGTCAAACATACAATTTGACCCTACAACTTCGACCCTGCAACTTGACATTGCAACTTGGCTTGCCCAGAAATTGTTGCTCAATATTCACATGTGTGAGGTATAGAGAGAAATTCGAGCTAGAGTGAGAGAGATTTTCATCCTTCTTCTTCATCCTTTTTGTCCTTCACTTAGATGCCAAAAAACTTCTTTCATGTGTGAGGCCGAATGGTGCCTTTGTCGAGGAGGTTGAATCCCTTTACATAATGTTCTTCTTTCACAAATTGGTGCACTACAAAAAATCCCTGTGATTAGGTCCCTTTTTTCTTCTTCCAAGGATTGTTTTAGTGTATTTTTCTCTATGTTTTTGAAAATTTTGGAGCTATTTATCAAGATGGCGCTATTTTTGGAATTTCTTTCACCGTTAAAACAATTAAATTCTAAATTATACAATAATAACGTTGTAAATAGCACTATTAATTTCCCCAGAAATAGCACCAAGTTTAGCTCCTCTTTTTGCACTTGAATTACCTCCTTGGTTAGATCCCTTTTTAGCTTCGAATGTGCCAAATAGTTAATTAATTGAGGTTTTGAGGGTTAAGGGATTAGGGGTTAGGGTTTAAGGGATTAAGGGTCAAGAGATAAGGGATTTGGTGCTTACATGTTAGGTACTTTAATGGTTAATGGCTGGGTTGTTTTAGGTTTGGATGGTTCGTCGAAGCTCTGTGCTACAATATTGCATTTTAGTTCCTTTACTAATTTGGATTAATTAAGGTTCCATGAGCTGTTGTTGTTACATAGATAGTTTCTTAAGCACATGTTACCTTTCCTAATCAAGCCGGATCTAGGTAATCCAATTATTCGTCCAATTAATACATACCTCACCCTGCCATAATACTACATGATTAGATCATTCTGAAACCATTATTTTTTACAATTAAACTGATGTAACCATTGTTGTGAGTACTAATATTCCTTCATCATTATTACTATTTTTCTTTATTATTCATGTTGTTACATCTAGAGATTAGTGGAATTGTTTGAAAACTCCTTTTGATTTAAAAGTTTTGAATTGGTAATAAGGAGGAGTAATCATCCGTAATTCAAACATATTGATATTCTCCCTTGATCCGTAAACTATTGTGGATATTCCACTGGATAGTTCATCACAACAGATCTAATAATATTATATTAAAACTCTGAAAGTTCTACACTATTACAATTTATTAAACTTCGAGATCTGTGGATTAAAATGTAATTAGTTCATGCATGCAAATGGAAAGTATGCAGAAAAGTAGAGAACAAAAAAATAAGCACGCACACACACACAAGAAAAGACACAAGATATGATCTATGGGAAACCCTTTCAAGAGAAAACCCAGCTAGAAGGTGAGGCCGCTTCGATCTCTTTCTCTGTCTAGAAATATCGTTGCAGGTAGAAAGAAGTAATCTTTGTGGCCCTTGGGCTACTATAGTGCACAAATACTCTGTTTGTTCTCTACCTCCTATCTCTCCTAGCTATCTTTGCTAATTTGTGGAACAAAATGCTCTCGAAAGAATGGAATGCCTCTTCCTTCCAGTGGCCCGGTTATAACACAGTCTGATAGCCTACCAGTGGTTAATTTTACTTACATCAAATCTTAACTAGAGTTACATCATAGACTCTTCTAGATTATTTTACATCACAAAGACGTGGCTAGCCCCTATTCCATGAATAATGGGGGCTGATGTGGCATCCGCCCGAACTATAGGTGTGAGAACAGGAAGGTCAACTTCTTAGTGGCATAACTTTTGCATACAGACTCCGATTGACGCAATTCTTATGCCATTGGAAAGGTCTCTATGTGTAGAATAATAATAAAAGGGGTTGTGTTAAAGTGACAAAGTTTTACCCCCAAAAATTTCGTTTTATGTCTCAAAACGCTCTCGAAAGGTTTCAAACTCTGTTTCGCAAAACTAGGTCCCGCAGTAAAAACGGTCCCATGAGCCGATTCCTCCACTTTTTCTACTCCAAATGCATCAAGATGGGTGAAAAAATTATAATGATCCAATTTAGATCATCACCTAAGAAAGAATCTATGTGTTGTAGCAGCTGTGTAATAGGTTCCTAACATTATTGAGTCGTGTGCTTGTGAGCAACTATGGGTAGAGCAATGGTCAGACACGAACCTGACTTTGTTAATGTGCTATTACAACATATAGAAGCATTGAATTTTTTTTAAGGGCTGGATGGTTGAGTTATTTTGAAAAATTACATGGTTTAAGTGAATTGGTGACTTTAGAATTTGCCCAAACCTTAGTTGAACAACACTTTGTGGTTACAGGCTTCAAAATTTTTGTTAACAAATAAGTGATCACAAAAGTGATACAGCTACCTAGGATAGGAGAACAATGGTTTTAAAGGAAAGTGGTCAATCTTGAAGCTAACACCATATTCTTAAAGGAGAGAGAAGAATTGATGCCTAAGCATAGGGGTTTTTGTAGAAAATCTCTTCCTCACCCTTGGGAAGATGTAGCTCTCTTCATCCATAAATTCATTACTTGTGATGGTCATTTTGGCATTATTTTCGAATATCACTTTCAATTTCTAGCACAAATTAGGACAAGGTATTTGATTAATTTACCATACTACTTTATGAAGTTATTACAACACATGGAAAAGGTTGTGAAAGGGGCAAAACATCCAGAAACTTGTGTCACTAACCATGTGCTTATTAAATTAATCATCACGCATTAATTACAGAGACAAGGGAGCTCATGGCACGCTTTGATAGTGAGACCTTGTGTTTGTATGAATGAGGAGCATGAAGAGAGTTTCCAAGCAACACCCATTTCTAAAGAAACCCCTAGCGGTGAAAAACCATTGAGTATTAAAGCAACACCCAATGTTGAAAAAACACATGTTGTTGAAACTGCTACATATTCAAAGAAATACAATCACTTGCTCTAATTGGAGTAGGGCTAATACATTTCCTATGAGTGGTTGATGAAACCTTAAGAGTTGGAGTTCCATTAGAATAACCCCTAGTTCATCCTCACGAGGAAAGGAGACACGATTAAAATAACTTGTGGTGGTGTCTAGTGAGTCATCAGAGGAAATAGGAGGTGGGTGCCCAATTGTACAAGAAGTGTTGGAGGAAGAAACTATAGTAACAACAATTGTTCTTGAAACTAGAGCTGAGGAAGTGAAGACACCTAAAGGGACCAGGGGAATATCAATAAAGGTAATAGTGCAGAAAAGGAAAGTGAAAAGGCCAATTGGTGGAAGAACCCCTGGGAAAAGGGTGCGAGTAGTTGTTATACCAAAAGAGACTCAAAAACATACTGCTACAAGCAAGAGGGAACGTGTTGATACAACTTGACCCCATGGGTATGAGGGGGAACAAGACAAAGAAAAGTAGGAGAAGTCTACAAAAGGATACCCCTCTACATCTGAAACCCTGATTGTTACACCAAAGCATGAAGATCAAGAACTAGAGAAAAAATAGGAGATAAAAGGACCAGTAACAAAAGAGAAGACAAAAGAATAAGAGGTTGTTACTTCACCATGTAAGACAAAAAATGGCACAATTGTTTAAATTGAAACTTTTATAAAGGAAAATAAGGAGTTAAAGAAACAACTTGCCTGGGTTAAAGAACAACTTCATTTTAAGAATGAAACTAGATTGGATATTGTTGGGCACCTAATCCATTAAGAATTATGGTGTGGAAGTTGAATAGTCAAAGGAAGTCCAAGAGACCTTGGAAGATGAATCCAAGAGTCACTTCAATGTATTATGAAAGTATATAATGTGAATAATATATGTATTCAATGCATATATTTCACACTCTTGTCTTCGCCATGATTGTGTTTAACATGGTATCAGAGTTGGTACGTTCATAACCTGCTCAGTCTTGTGTGAGCCACTTGTTTTTGTGGCCTTTGTAAACATGTGCTTCTTTGTCTTAATGAAGCTTGTGGGTTTGTGAGCATTTTTCAAGATAAGAGTCATTATGCTTGTTGATTCATGGGTTGGCATTGAGCTTGAAGTTTAAGCGTAGTTCATGGGAATACAAAACATGTGAATGCATATACCTTTGTGTGTTGAAATGGAAAGTTGATTTTCCTTGCTATGACACTTCCTCATCCCTATTATTTCCATTTCCCTACCTAGCAAGACTTCCTCTGCTCTTCAAAAACGTATGGACAAGAAGAAGAAGAATGGAATACTATCTTCTTGTTCCATTTGTGACCATTTCAACCACATGTGCCTAAAACTTGTTACTATTACAATAATACAAAATGTTTGAAGCAATCTCTATGCATTGTTTTGTGTGATTTGGTTCATACTATACGGTGGTTGAATCCGTGCAAGTCATGAATGTGGTTTCAATGGTGTATGCTCTCTTGCAAGAGGATATATATCGTATATACAATGTGTTGATGAATTTCCTGTAAACTGGTGATGAATCCCTGAATTCAAGGCTCCTCTTCATCCCACACACCCATATATATGTTATATTTGGTGTCAAAGGTCATGAAATGTGGCATATTGTTGTGCGCAACCCCAAAAAATCCTCTGCATTTTTTAAGTTATGTTCTTTATTGAATAATTTTAATGTGTTGCATTGAACGTTGAATGGAGCATTGAAAATTGTGCTCTCATTACCCGTGGGACCGAACTTAAAGTCCGTGCATTCTCTGAAGGCCTTTATAAATTCATTTTCATTAAACCACCTTTGATGACATGCTTCCTTCTCATTCTTTATGGGATCACCCCATCTAAATGCGCTTACTGTCTCATCTGCCTTCGTAATCCACTTTTCTCCTCCAACTCTCCACCTTAAATAGAAATGGTCTGAGCTTCGAGGGGTACCTGAATATTCTTACCATAACGCCTTTGCACCTACTCCTTGTTAAAGGCCTTTCCGTTCAGGTCTGACCATACTCCTCACATAACCATTCCTACTTGCTATTCTTAGTCTAGAATCATAACATCGAACTGTTGGCTTGTCAGAATTCTTTGTTCCCGTGGTAGGAATATTTTATGCAGTTGTCTGTCCATTATATCTCACTTGTCTATTCATTTCCTTTCCAAAAAACATCTCTCTATCATTGATGAGTTTTGGCGTTACCCTGATCATGTTTTGTTCTTTGAGTTATGCAAGGAGGCACTCCATTGATGGTTTTTTGCTCTCATTTTGAGAGAATGGTTTTGTAATTTACAAGTAGAGGTATGAGAACATTCTCAGAGCTCAGTACAAATATGCAACACGCTGAGAGCTTCTATGACAGATTTGTAGAGAAGAGATGGACCATGTATAGATGTCATCAATTGCCTCAAAAATAATACTGGCAGTGTATCATAAGCTCCCCTTGGTTTTGTTGAATTAAAAAGTTAAATTCAAATCCATAACACCTTGTACTACACTCCATTGGTAGAATCATTACCCTATCCATCCTTCATATCAAGGAACAATTCGTTCGGTCAAGCTCAAAGTTCATTCATTGCGTTGAATGCATATAGTGCAACGAGTTAAATCATTTTGTGTTGGTTGGACCATTGAGTCACTCTCTCATACGTCCTTTCAACCTCCCACGACATTGAGCAGTCGCAATTATACACAAGACTAAGGAGAAACTAGAGTTGTATGCTCTAGTGGGAAATGTAGATCTCCATTGAATAACTTGGAATTTTGACTTTAACTGCCATTTTGGAGCAAGAGTTGATTCAACTCCCTTGATTCACAATTTAGTTCTGCTAGTACATTTAATAACCTCCATTCCATGCTTTATATATGTGTTGGTGTTGCTTGGGTCATATATAACGTTGGTCCATATTGATGCGTTAGCATTGTGAGCAATGAAATAAATAAGTTGAATTGATGTTGTGATTAGTTCATAGCCTCTATGTGTTGATTTGATGTGTTAAACCTTGTTGAATACCATGAAGTATATGCTCTGTGCATAATTTATGTTATGATGTTGTTGTACGTTATCTTCTCGAAGAACATGTAGCTTGGAAGAAGCAATTTGAGTCTTAAGAAAATAAACATAAATGCATAGTCACATCACTTCCTCTCTCATCGTAGTTTTCCGTAGAAGGATTTTTACCACACCATTAAGGAATCGCCTTGTGGAGTAGTAGAATGTTACAAAAATGAAGAATACCACAAAGTTGAATTCATTAGTCATGGTGTTTAGATCTCACATTATCTTAATACCCACAATCTCATGGAAACACTAGAAATAGTTCCAGAAAGTGTCATTTGAGTGAGACAAGCTGGTATAATAGAGTAGTTGTTCCAGATCATGAGATGTTCTATTTACTTTATATAAAAGCAGTCCTTTGTGAAGGGGAGAAGACTTTTGTATTGAATTAATTTAATAATTATTTCAAATTGGTTGATGTTGTTGCATTTGTTGTGAAATGGATCAAATGGATAATATACTAGAATTATTGAATACTTTAATACATGCCAATGTTGATGGGATGATAAACATTAGCAAGAACACTCTCTGTGATATTAAAACTTATCTGCAGTATACACAGGAGAAGGTAGACCTTTTGGAGCTCGAATCTCAACTTCAGCGGGCAGAATTACAACAATGGAGTCATCATTCTGAACTTGTTTTTGTTAAGAACATTGAGACAAACTCTCATCACCAGCAAATCAATAATGTTAAGCTAATACCCAATGAAGGAGAAAATTTGCAGAAAGAAGCAGAAATTTAGCGTACACTTCCCAAGCCCATCATCAAACCTTGGGAAAAGTTTGTCAATAACAGAAACATAATTGCTCTTGGATATGACAAGGATGTTTCCTTTCATATTCCAGATTACTCAAAGCCCATCCAGTTTCATAATGTTGGATTTATTCATGACATTTCACCTTTAGATGTTCCAAATTTTGCTCCTCTTCCACATTAGAAACAACAAAATGTTAAATGCCAACATTGTGACCAAGTTGGCCATATGAAAGATCATTGTTTTGATCTTCATCCATATGAGCACTTTCATAAAACCACTCATTATTAAAAGAAGTGCTTTAGAAAAAAAAACCTCCTGCAAGAACATAGATGCATCTTGGATGGATCGCTTCTTAGAAACGGGCTTCATCCATATGAGCACTTTCATAAAACCACTCATTATTAAAAGAAGTGCTTTAGAAAAAAAAAACCTCCTGCAAGAACATAGATGCATCTTGGATGGATCGCTTCTTAGAAATGGGCTTCAACAACCAAGAAGATATTTCAGTCATATGTTAGAATTTCTTCTAGAGTACTAAAAAGTCTTGCAGTTCAATTCTCTCCATCATCTCACCTTGTATTTGAAAGGGGGGGAAGTGATTGTCATCTACAAGCTTCAAAGCTACATCAAGCGAGCCAAAGCCACCACTTGAACCTACTGCCTAATTCATAGTTGTATCGAGAGACACAAAATCTCAACCGAGCCAGAGCCATAACCTAAACCTGCTGCCTAATTCAGAGTTGTAGCCAGAGGCACAAAAGTTCAAGCGAGCCTGAGCCACAACTCGCCATACCAGATTTAGAGTTGTATCCAGAGATAGAGATACCCTTAAAAATTCCTTTGGTTAGTGGTCAAACTTAATCCATCTATGCAGGGTTGAGACCTCCCTCTTCAGTGTGAGCTTCTCCGTCTTCAAAGAATTAGGGACACTTCCTCTAGTAGAAGACTTCAACTTCTTGCCAGTTTGGAAGAGTTATAGGAATTGCATTAAGCATTCCAGAGTTGGTGGTCATCCTTAAACCACAACAAGTTGTAGACCTCCCTTTTCTAGGTTGAAGGTTTTCCCCTCCAAAGAATTAGACACTTCTTCTAGCAAAAGATTTCATCTTCTTACCAGATCTCGAAGATTTTTAGGAACTGCACTAAGCGTTCTAGTGTTGGTGGTCATCCTTAAACCACCACCTTATATCAACATTTCAGGGAGCACATTCAGCCTAGTTCTGCCATGCATTTTTTCACATTTTGTATTACATATCTCTTCTTGGACTCACACATACCCCTTCAGATTCAGGAGGGAATGTTGGACACCTAATCCACTAAGGGTTATGGTGTGGAAGTTGAACAGTCAAAGGAATTATAAGAAACCTTGGAAGATGAATCCAAGAGTCACTTAAATGTATTATAAATCTAAATCATGTGAATAATATATGTATTCAATTCTTATCTTTCACACTTTTTCTTCGCTATGGTTGTGTTTAGAAGATATGTTGGTAGAGGCTATAGAAATGGCATCATCTACTATTTCAAAAAAACTTCATAAGGACTGCCAACAAATTCTCGAGGACACTAAAATCAAGGAGAATTTTATTGTTTCAGTTGGAGTACAATTGGGGGAACAGGACAAAGAATTATGACTTTCTATTCCACAAGAACTTGCTGATGGCACTACTATTACACAAGAATCAACAGTCAAAGCAAAGCAGGAAGAAGAAAAATAGTTTTCTAATCCACAAAAACATGTTTATGATGTTGTTGTTACACAAGAACCAACAATTGAAATAGAGTAGAATGAAAATAAAAATACTACTATACCACAAGAACCTATCGATGATGTTGTTGTTACACAAGTACGTGTAGTTGAGATAGAGCAAAAGGAGGAGAAAAGGGATCAAAAGGTGAATGTTGAAACAACATCTGAAACAAGTCATGTTAAATTTGAAGATTTGATAAGGGTACTAGAGAAGTGGAAGAAATTAGTTATCTTTCCCAAATATGAAGTCATCTTCCTAAAGAAACATGAGGAAATGGTCAATAAGCTTAAGAAGGAGTGGGATGAAAAATTAAGAATTGCAAAATTTGTGAAAAACCAGATGGAGAGGAATCAAGCAATGAAACAGGTGAAGGAACTGCAAGGAGAGGTTAAGTTGTTATAACAAAAAAAGGAGCTCATTTATGAGATCATTAATGGCTTATTGGGCTGTAGCCTTCCTTCTCCTTCTTATCCTTTATATTTGTAAGAAAAACGTTATCTCTTCCAATTAACATCCTGGAAGGAAAAGCAATCATACAAAATAAGGGAGATACATGAATTCTTGGAAACATTTGAAAGTGCTAATTTCTTAGAACAACATTTGTTGTGTGAGATGTGCCTTCATGATCTCCCTTGCCTTGGGGAAAAATCATTCAATCTGATACCCTATGTGGGAGATGTACAACTCAAGGCTTTTGTTTATTTTATGCAAAATTAGATAGGCTAGAAAGCTACCCATGATGTTGTAATAATTAATGAATAATGGGTAGAATTGTTTAGTAGAGGAGAACATGGCTTAGCTGAAGTTGTTGCACACGAATACAATAAAATATGGTGGTTTCCAACCAATCAGACACTGCTGATGGACAATCGAGAATTAGTTCGACAAAGATGTCATAGAAATATACAAGGAATGAGGATTGGTACCTTAGAAGGAAGCAAGTTGAGATGGGATATTTCCTAACAAGAATTGAAGAAGGGAGACCCCTATTGTTATCATAATTCTTAGTAAGTAATTTTTAGAGTTCATCAATGTGTTGATTGTATTAAGAGAAAAGGTGCAGGCTGGATAAGACATAGATTCAAGTTCCCACTTGTTTGGTTACCCACCTATGTGTATCACCATCCATATAGTATCACTTATAAGTTTTGGGAGACAACATTGTTTATTTCTCAAGGATACAAGGTCAAAGGTGAAGACATGGCAGGAAAATATAACCTCACACAACTTCAACATATTAGGCATCAATGATATGAGTCTGCATTAGGACATGCATAAGCTTAAGTTGGGGGGAGATGTTTTCATGCATATGTTGTGAATATATTAGGACTATTATTGTTATTTTTCCAATATATGTTATTTCACTTACGCTAACACTTATGAAATATTTCATTTGCATTAGTATGAATCTTGTCGAATGCATGTTGTTGTATATTTTTGTCATGGTTAACATGTGAACTGTTTCACAGACTAACTGGTGATGTATTTTATGCTCGTGTGTTCCTTTCAAGTTGTGTACTATTACAGGATTCAAAGGGGCTCACTCATTTTCCCCTCGCTGTGTTAGAATCTTTCATACATTGTCCTTGAACCTATGCAAACTCACACATTTATTCACCAAAGTCATGAATACACCACTCTATGCCTTATTATAGCCAAGGCACATCATTAAAACCCACTGCTTCGACAACCAAGCCGTATTCCGGATGGGGCTCCTACTCTAAACAATGTGAGGTCTAATTGGTATTGCATATCGAGGAGACCCCCTAAATGTTGGTGGGTCCAACAATGTCAACATTTCTGGTGTTAGAAGGAGGGCCAGATGATGAGTTGAGCCGGTGAAGTCTGTTTGAAATTTCCTTATCTTTAATGGCTTCTTCCTATATCTTAACCCCGACATGTTTTCCATAACTACAAATTTGAAAGTGCCCATGGGGATAATCAATGACTTGTCCTATTTGAAATTTGATGGCGAGGGTGGAATAACCATTCTTGAGAACACCACTCACTTTCTTGAATTTTGCACTAAGCACAATATTCACTATGAGGATGTTGCTTGTAGGTTGTTCGTTCTCACATTCAAAGCGTGCGTTAAGGAATGGTGCTACATATTTCCAGTCGCTTCTATACAGTCTTTCAAACATCTTCTCTAAGAGCTCTTCTGCGCCTTTGACAAGTATGATTATAAATATGTTTTCAAGAAAAGCCCCTGATGAATCTCCCAATGATTTTCATGATCTCTTTATTCATTTATGTTTTGAATTGTTTGAATATGATATTGATTGGAATTTAATGAAAGCAAAGTTCGAATTTCTTGTTCATATTTCAATGAATCCAAAAGAATATGAATCTTTTGAAAGTCTCCTAACATATAATGGCTATGGAGCTCCCAAATTTGTGACAAAGGAAGTTGTTGTTTAGTGTGGCTCTTCTTCTTCCCCTCATAAAACAACTCCATTTATGCAGGTTGAGGTTGGAGAACTTTAGATTCCATTCATTGATCCTCCACCATCATTTCCCACCTCGCATATTCAGAATTTAATAACAAGTTTAGAATGTGAATTTGATTTTTTAGGTGATGTTCTTTCTCCTCGCCCCCCATATGTTGGTTCCTTTGGTCATCTTGATTGTAAGTTGTTGTGTTCACCGGTTTCAATCATTTCTTTTGGTGTTCATGAGGATCAAACGGAGGATGGAGTTAGTGTTGACCAACCAACTTGCAATATCATTTGTGATGATTATGTGTGGGATTCTATATCCGAACAAGAGTCCACATTACAAGTTGATGTTTCTCCTTGTTCACCTCTCCCTCATTATCCTAACATCTTCCACGACTTTGTCATACCTATGGAATCTATTAGGGAATATATTTATGACGATGTTAACTCTGATCACACTCAGAACTCGTGGACTATTAGTTTTACATATGAACATGGAGAGGAAGAATCTTCTCTTCCAGATATTTCCTGTCAATCATCTTATCATTCTAAAGAAACAAAGGCTGAAATTTCTTATTTTTAATATCCCCCTTTTTACGATTCATCAAATCAAGAGGATCCCTCTGTTTTCAATGTTGAAATTTCTTATCATGGTTGTCATGATCTATTCATTGGTTCATTTGGTCCGACTCTGATTTTTCTATTATTGATCTCTCTAAGCCATTGGTTTTTGATGATTTACCATCCTATGTCTTGGAACTACCGCACCCTAGCGAGAAACTTCAGCTGGAGCTAATGGTTATGTCAAGTTCTCGCAGCCTTGAGGCTAGTTCGAATCATGATCAAGATAATGCTTTATCTTTCAAGGATCCTCATCATTTGATCATGCGAATTGAAAATCAATCCTTTTCACAATCTTCACAACCTCCATCCATTATTCATTATGCTACCACTCAATAATTGGAGGAATCATATCGGGGAAGCTCGTTCACAAAATGTAACTTTTTTACTTTCTTTATGTTTGTCTATTTTAGAAGTTTGAAAGTATGTTCTTGCATGTTATCTTGTTGTGATGTGTGTGAATGTTAGGTCCCTATAATACTAGTGTATACCCATTATTGTTATTGTTGTGCCCTTAATTTATTATTGTTATGTTGGTTCTAATTATATTGTGACCCCTTAGACTCCTATATATACAAAGGAGGTCTTGTCATTTGTATCATCCAAGATTGTTCATTTATGTAATGTAAAGGAAGTTTCCCCCTCAAAGAGGATTATTTTTAAGTCATTGATCTATCTTTTATTCTATTTTGTGAGCTGGTTGCATAACATTTGGTATCAGAGCTTTGGATTCTAGGTTTTCTCTTTTCAAACAGGCCATCTTGGAATTTTTTCCATCTTTTTTCTATCGAGGCTTCAGAAGCTGATATTTGACCATGTGGAGATGAAATCTTGGTGAACTTCGTGTAAAAATTTCAGAGCTTGGTTTGCAATATTTTCAAAGATATGATCTGAGGAAGTTAGGGTTTTTGCAGGCTTTAGAATTCAATATCAAACATGTGACTTAGGGAAAATTGTCATAACTTTCTTTTCACGCATCATATTTGAATTCTGTAAAAAGTGGCTAAATGTCCATGAACTATATTTTTTCATGTATAAATTTCAGGGCTGAAGGTTGAAACTGTGAAACTTGGCATCCCATACAAATTCGATATACTGAACCAATCCACAATCAGGCCATCATGGGATATTTCATATAACTCTTTCTTGAAGAATACAATCTTGATCAGACTTGTGGGCTTGGAGAATACTTAGAGAGCTACCACAAGAAGAAATTTCTAAACTTGGAGATTCAAAATTACAGAGTTACAACTATTCCAAGATCGAGCTCCTAAAATCAAGAAAAATACATGTATTTTTTTTTAATTGCATAACTTTTTTTTGAAAAAATAGTTTGAAGTGATTCCAAGGGCATATTGAAGCATAGATATCAGTATTGGTTCTAAAATGCCTCATAAGCAAAAGAATTCTACACCCATTAAGCCCTCAGAAAGCTCTACTATGATGCATGAAGAGAAAGAATTGCAACATCATATATCAAAATTACGGACCAAGTGCAACAAATTTCACTCTCACCAAGAAGGTTTTATTCATTGTAAGATAGCCAAGGAATTGAATTGCTTCCTATATCCAACACCAGATTGTCAAGTGATGGTTGCAAATGGAGGAACTATAAATTGCTCTAGAAAGTGCCATAATATCAATCTAACCATGGGTTAATATCTATTGAATAGTACAATTCTTTCCATTCCAATGGGTGGTGTTGATGTTGTACTAAGAGTCTAATGGTTACAATATTTGGGGATGATAACTTTCAATTTTTAAGAAATTTTCTTGTTTTTTGGGAAAGAAAACAAGTTTAATTAAGGGGTATTGTAGGGAAACCAAGAAATATAATCAAATCTAATGGCATGACCAAGTTTATGAAGAAAGAACAACTAGGTGTAATTGCACAATTATTCTCACTAGGGGTTCAAACATCGAAATCATTTAAATCTCTAGATCTCCAAAATGTCTTGGATTATCATTCCAAGGTTTTTGAGACTCCCAAAGACCTCCCACCTATTCATGGTCATGATCATGTGATTCACTTGATTCCAGGAATTGTTTCTCCAAATATAAGGCCTTACAAATATCCTTGTGCCTAAAAGAGTGAAATTGAAC
The DNA here is from genome assembly GCA_000404065.3 of Pinus taeda. Taxonomy (NCBI): domain Eukaryota; kingdom Viridiplantae; phylum Streptophyta; class Pinopsida; order Pinales; family Pinaceae; genus Pinus; species Pinus taeda. The sequence goes on from APFE030645500.1 coordinate 35,463, forward strand.
ATATGGTTGCAGAAATGCTAGAGGTTGGTATAATTCAACCTAGTCAAAGTTCTTTCTATGTTCCAGTAGTATTGGTGCACAAGAAGGATGGATCATGGCGTATGTGTCAAGATTGTAGGGAGCTCAACAAGCTCAGTATTAAATATGAATTTCCTATTCTTGTCATTGGGGAATACTTGAATGAAATACATGGAGCAATTTACTTCACCAAGGGATCTTCGTTCAGGATATCATCAAATTACAATGAAGACTGAAGACATTCTAAAAACAAGATTCAAAAGTCATGAGGGCCATTATGAATTTTTGGTCATGCCTTTCAGCCTCATTAATGAACCTTCCACATTTCAAGATTTTATGAATTCCATTTTCAAACCCTTCCTTACAAAATCCATGTTAGTATTTTTTGATGATATACTAGTCTATAAGAAGTCTTGGAAGGATCATGTTCAACATGTTGATCGGGTGCTCAATCTATTGGAGATGAAACAATTATATGCAAAAACCTCCAAATGTTTCTTTGGAGTACTGAAGGTGGAATATTTGGGTCATATTGTATCTCATGAGAGTATTAAGGTAGATCCTAACAAAATTAAATCCATGAAGGAATGGAAAATCCCCACCACCATAAAGCATCTTCGAGTATTTCTTAGGTTGAAAGGGTATTATCGCAAGTTTGTTAATAATTATGGGATAATAACGACACCTCTAACATCATTACAAACTAAAGATGCATTTTCTTGGACTCCAAAAGCAACGAAGGCCTTTGAACATCCTAAAGAGGTAATGTGCCAAGCACCAGTCTTAGTGACTTCAGCATTCACAAAACCTTTTATTGTGGAATGAGATGCTTAAGGAAATGGAATTGGTGATGTTTTAATGCATGAAGGAAGACCCATTTCTTTTGAAAGTCGTCCAATCAAAGGAAAGTATTTACACAAACCTATTTATGAGAAGGAAATGTTAGCAATACTACGTGCACTAAAGAAATGGCAACCTTACCTAATGGGGGACACTTCAAGGTAAAAATAGATCATGATAGCCTTAAATACTTTTTGGAACAAATATTATCTTTAGAAGAGAAACACAAATGGGTGACAAAGATGTTGGGTTATGAATTTGAAATCATATACAAAAAAAAAGAAGCAAAATGTTGTTGTAGGTACACTCTCAACAAAGGATGAGGATGTGGAAGCAATGCTTTGTGCCATTTATACTATCCAAATTGAGTGGATAATTGAAGCAAGGGATGAATAGAATAATGATGAAGAGGTATGGTCACTCATTCAAAAGTTCCAGCAAGATCCCAGTACATCTGATACATTTAACTGAAAAAAAATGATTCATTATGGTACAAAGATCACTTACATATTTGTAAGAATTCCCAACTCAAACAAAATATTCTTTTGGAATTTCACACCTCTCCCGAAGGAGGGCACTTAGGATTTTTTAAAAATTACCATAGGGTCAAGAAGGATTTTTTTTGGGATGGCCTTAAATCTGATATTCAAAAGTTTGTGGCAGAATGTTTGGTTTGAAAACAAAATAAATTTGAGACAATTAAGACCCCGAGTTTGCTACATCCTTTAGCCATTCCATGTTAGTGTTAGGAGGAGGCCTCAATGGATTTTATCACAGGTTTACCCAAGTCTGAAGGAAAAAGTGTCAACATGGTGGTAGTTGATAGACTTACCAAGCATGCACACTTTTGTGCATTATCTCATCCTTTTAAAGCCAATACATATGCTACTGCGTTTACAAAAACAATTCAAAAGCTTCATGGAAATCCAAAGATTATAATAAGTGACAGAGATCCCATTTTTACTGGAATTTTTTCGACATAATTATTTTCTTGTCTTAGTACTACATTAGCTCATATCTCATCTTGTCATCCTCAATCTGAAGGAAAAACTAAGATAGTGAACACATGTTTGGAAGGATATCTTTGTTTCTTTGTATATGACAAATAGACACAATGGGCCAAGTGGTTACCTCTAGTTGAATGGTGGTATAACAATTCCTTCCATACTGTAGCAAAAATGACCCCATTTATGGCACTTTATGGATATCATCCACCATACATCACATCACCTTTAAGAGAAAATTATATGGTTAAAGAAGTGGAAGATCACATTGAGAATCAACAATAAGTTATCCAACTCTTAAAGGATAACCTCACTCTGGTGCAAAATCAAATGAAACAACAGGTAGATCAACATTACAGTGAAAGAAGTTTTGATGTAGGTGACTAGGTAATTTTATGGCTACATCCACACAAACAAATGTCTCTCAAGAAATCTAAGAAGGATAATAAATTATCACCCAAGTACTACAGTTCTTACAAGGTGTTGCAAAATATTGTTACTATAGCATACAAATTTGAGTTGCCTGCATCTTCCCGAGTACACCTACTTTTCCATGTTTCATGCTTAAAGAAGGTTATAATATTTTAGCCTGAAGAAGTCATAGAAACAAGAACCTGACAACTACAAAATCAATCAATTTCAGAGTATCTCATTAAGTGTAAGAACTTACCCATTGAATATTCCATATGGGAGGATCAAAATTTTATACAAAAGCATCCAAAACTACTCAAGTGTTGAGGACAACACTTTTTTGAAGGAGAGGGACATGTTAGGTCCCTATAATACTAATGTTTTCTCATTACTGTTATTTTTGTGCCCCATAGAAGCCCATTATTATTATTGTTATGGAGGGTCTGATTATATTGTGACCCCTTAGACTCCTATATATACAAAGGAGGCGTTGTCATTTGTATCATCCAAGATTTTTTCATTTATTTAATGTAAAGGAGGTTTCCCCCTCAAAGACGATACTGTATAAGTCATTGATCTATCTTCTATTATATTTTGTGAGCTAGTTGCATAACATTGAACACCACAATGCATCTGCATAATGTTTTTCATGTGCTTTTCGATTGTCTATTTTTGCGTGCATTTTCACTCTTCAAACGTTGTGGTATGTATCGGCTTATATTTCATGTTTATTTTTATTCTTGAGTATATTTCTTAATATAAATTCCATTGCCTATATAGGCCAACCTATGCATTGATGGTTGCATTAGAAGTTTCATTTTACGTAAGTCTAGCCTACTCTGGGTTAGTTTAGGAGTTGGAGTAGTTTTTTTATTTTCTTTGTTTTATCTTGTTTTGATTTAATTTATGCCCCACTCTTTTATTTCCATTTGATTGTAGGATAGCTTCCGCATGAGACTGTGTTTGGTTTTTGAAGAAAGCATTGTGAAGTTTGAGAGGAAATTGTGCCACTATTAATGCTTGGTTATCTGATTATTCCCTCTATTTGCATGGATCTTACACCTTTTAGTCAATGATACCCTGATGGAAAATATGTTATTTTGGGAGATTGTAGAATGATGATGCTTAATCTATAATTAGTACCACCTACTCTAATCAGTTTTATAATTGTTTGGTTTTGTCTTGTCAACTAAGTCGAGTAGAGTAAGGAGGGGAGGAAACTTTATCAAGTGAATTGTATTTCAGAGGTGTGTAAATATCCTTATCTAAAGGTACAACCTCTTATGCTCTCAATAAGTCAGGATCTCTCTTCCACCTCATTAAAAAAATAAATTCCTATGTGCAGTTCTTTGAACAAATAATAATAATAATAAAAGGCGAAGGAAGAGAAAGGCTTCCTGCGCAAAGAGGTGAAGTGAGCAACTTCGTCGGGATACTGTCGAGACTCACTGGTAGCGGAGAGTTGTTTGTGTCCCTAAAGTGACTCTGTCAAGGTACTATCCAAGATTGCTAGCAGCGGAGCAACACTAGAGATGAAAACCAATACTTTGACAATCCTTTTCCACTTGTGTATCTATATACTCCCCATCCCCAATTGAAACAACTAAGTTTGACTTGCCTTTGTTAGTGTGTTGCCGATGAAGAGAATAGTAGGGACTATATCTTTAATGTAAGATAAGTAAATAAGTTATGGTTATCAATGAACTCAACAATACTTCCTGAAGAGTTAGACCTGTTTTACATGAAGTAAAACCCATACAAAGAGTTGGAGTTCTACCAATGTGTCGCCAAGTGTTGTAGCTGCAACAACACCCTCCAAAATTTCTCCCATGCTTTCATTTTGGAGCCTACCTTCTGTCCACATGAGCTTATTTTTTATTTTCATCAAGTATTCATGCTATCATTAGGACTTATCTTTTCATGATGTGATGTGCTGATCTTGGTTTGGTACCTTTCAGACACAAGAGATCTCTTTACTTGACTTTGCAACATTATCGGTCTTCCCTCCAAGAACTGCACAATCTTGGAAGGTAGGTAAACCTTGAGGATTTGAAATGTGAAATCCAGATAGGTAGGCCAACATTGAGCTCAGAAACTGTGCAATACTGGGAGACAACTCAACCTTGAGTTCAGAAACTGCACAAAGCTTCCCTAGAGCTCAAAAATTGTGCAATTCACCGAGTCAAGTAGTTTCCTAATGGTTGGAAATTGTGCAATCCTTCTTGGAAATGTGAATGATTAGTTTCCCTAAAAAATAAAAAATAAAAAATCAATCCATAGAAAATAAGGGGTGGATAATTAGTTTCTCGAAGGATGACACAAGTTGTTATTTGTTGACTTTTCACCAATTGTTGATTTTTCCTTGATTTTAGGTCTGCACGTCATAAACCCAACCAGCCTAGGTCTATATAATAAATGTCCCTAGATCCCATTTGGAAATTCAATCTTGGATTTCTAGCCTTCTAAAGGAGATCAAGGATCCTTCTATGGAGTTTGCGATGCTTTTCTAGGTGAGTTTTGCTTTTGTCGTCTTTTCTCGCTTTTTCTTTCGCTTTTTTTCATTTCGCTTCTATGAGTGTTGCTTTATTTTTTTCTTTTCATGGTTACTGGCATTTTAACTTATATTATATTGTACAAGTGTTGGTTCAGTCTATCGTTTTCCTTTTACAAGTGTCACATCAACTTTCTTATTTTTGCACATTAGTGTTAACCATTTCAACGACTCCCTTTGCATGTTTGTTTTTCCTTTGCATGTTGATATTTTGCACTTTATCTTCAATGCTATATATTTCCTTAGTTATATCTACACCTTAACTTACACAATCACTTAGATCTTCCACTTCTCCATCTTCTTTTTGGGCAAATATGCCCTTCACTTGGCTAGTAGTTTCCTTGCTCAGTTGGGCATTGCACAAGTCCAAGGCCCAAGATTCAAGCTTGGCCTCTGAGACTATGCAACGCACAGTACTTGGATTTCCCAACTGTGCATTGTGTAATTTCAGGGCTCAAGCCACACCCTTGGCCACTAGGACTGCACAATGCGTAGTCTCTCCCTTAGTCTGCATAGGTTGAGACTACGCATTGCATAGTCTCAAGCCTCAAGCAGCTCCCCTGACTACTAATAATATGTAACGCACAACTCACGAAGCAAACCTCTTCCTTCAGCTCAGGATTTGCAAATATTTCCCCTTCAATATTATGGTTGCTACCTAGATCTTTATTTGTGAGTCATTGTGCTGAATCTAATTCATGTGTTGCCATGAGTGCATTTTCCTTCTATAGGTATTGCAATTGTTGAGCACTTCCCTTCATTAGCTATTATCATCATGGCACCAAAGGGATCTACTTCAAAGGACATTACATAAAGCAACACTGGGGAGGCAGTTGAGGATGCTCCAATGAACTTGTTAGTTTTCACAGATACTTAACTGTTCATAGAGAAAGAATCAGACATCACATGACACAAAGTGAATGAGGATTTCTCAACAAGAAGCTTCAAAGTGGATCTTGAGAACCGGTAGGTGTATATCAAATTAGAAAAGTTAGGGTTACATAAGGTTGCATGTAGGTATCCGACTTTCCCATGTGCATAAGTTGTCATCTGGATAATTTCTCACATGTATCCCAATATTGTAACTCTTAACAATGCCAACAGAAAAAGTCTTGCCTCTTTTCTGGCATTAGATTACCATCTCATGTACCATTTTCCAAATATAGAATCATTCATGGATTCTTACTTCTATGCAGCCACCAACTACTTGAGCACAGAGGAGGTTGTCAAAGGCTATGAGTCAAAAAAGTTTCGTTGACTCTCACCTACAAGACAAAGTCTCTCAGGAAATCTTATCATTACGTGATAGTCCTATGTTATAGGATCTATCGTCAGGAGAATACTGAGACCTTCCCTGAAGGGTGGGCATTCTTGCTAAACCATATTTGGAATGAAGGAAAACCATTTAAGTGGTCAAACTTGTTGGATCAACACCTGAAGATCCATGTAGCTAATTCCCAGAATCATCCCAAGGGAAAGCAAGCCAAATTTTACATGTCTACCTACTTGTTGGATGCAATTTGTGCTCACAATTCATTTCCTGGCATGAATTTGACTTGGACACCGAGAGATCTACCGTGCACATTTACTGCAATCTTCTTTTAGAGTGCAACCAAAAAGGAGTAATGGAAAAGTTGATTCATCACTTTCTCATTCTATTATGCAAGTTGATGTTTGAGGAAGAACCACCTTGCATGTAACGTAGGGCAATGGAAGTAGTGTCAACAATATCATATTGGTTTGCCTCACCAAATGGCACTTTAATGAGAGTGTTTGGCGGATAGAAGTATTCACATCTTTTGTCGAGGTATGCCACCGATAAGTTGGTAATGCAAGAAGTTGCTTACAATATTTCCAAATGGTTATTAGTAGTTCTACACAGGAAGAGGAAATCACCTTGGCCCATTCTTCCTATGCATATCGAATTGTACGAAATCAAGAATCTGGAAGTTCCAAACACCGAAGGCAAGGAGATAGAAAAAATCAAATTCCTTCATTTGGACTTCAATCTACACGATCCAAAAATGTTTGTAAAGACCACTATGCAAGGATTCCTTTTCAGTGCCCAAGAGGGACATTTTGCAAGCCTAATGAGGAAGCGATGAAAAATTTTTAGAATGCCTCCAAGTCTTGTGAACCAGTCAGCTTCGTTGGAACATCATAGGTTACTCCACATAAAGAAGTCACTCTAGAGGAAGCACCAATGGAAAAGCACAACCTAGTGTGTAAAAAAGGCAAGACGAAAGTTGCACACAATCCATTGGAAGAGAAGAGTCGTAAAGTGAAAGTAGTTCTAATCATCTTGAAAGTGGCCACAGCAGCAAAGAAGAGGAGGAAGCAAAGGAAGCAGGAGGAAGAGATGAAGTAGAGGGAAGAACAAGAGAAAAGGACATTGGAAGTAGAAAGGAAAAGACAAGAAGAAGAAGAAGAAGAAGAAATGCTGAGAATGGAAGAAGAAGAAGCAACACAGAAACAAGTTGAGGAACAAGAGACAAATTGATTACCAGGAGAAGAGAATGAACAATTGTAGGATAAAGAGCTCGCTCAAGAGATTGACAAGTTGATCATGATTCAAGACATGGAGGTGGAATCAAATCCATTGAACCAAGATGTTAATTTGATGTCAAGCACTCAACGGGTCACCATTCATTCTCCCCCTTGTACAATAGAAGAGCAAGATGCAAGTGAGGAAGAGGAAATTGTTCCTCTTGATGAGGGTTTTTTCATGGACATGTACAATCTGACTTATGACCAGCTTTAGAAGAAGATCATACAAGCAAGGAAGAAATGTTTTTAGGACGATCTCACATATCCTACATTCATAAGAGAAAGGGTGATTATGAAAAACACCAAAATGAATCCAAATTCCATTGCCACAACCAACATGGACTTCAGAGGTGCTACAAAGTCAAACATAGAGTATTTGAGTGGCCAAGAACAAATAGTTGGCAAAGAACTTACAGGCTACAAGGCAAGAAGTTGAACAACTCCAAGCAGAGGTCTAGAACGTAGCTCCTGCACATGTATATATGGAAGAACTTAAGGAAACCATACTTGGTGAAGTATCGACATTGGGAGAAACCATGTGGAGCTTGTATGAAGATGTTGTCACCATGCATAAAGAAGTTGTCCTCTTGCACGGCATGCAACAAAAGTGTAAGGATAATGTTAAAGCCCTCAAGTCTATCCATACAACCATCATTGTCATGTATGAGTGTTCAATGCAATAAAAAGGGGCACCAACTGAATTGGCGAAGAAAATAAGGCCATAGGCAGAGTGGGAGAAAACAAAAATGCAGATGATCATTCAAAGAACCAAGCAACTTGCCTCATTCATTGCCAATATTCAGGCCTCATATGCACTATTGTAGAATAGTGTGGATTTCATGGTGAAACTACACAATATCGCATTAGTTGGCTCATTGAATGAAGCCAATCGCAAGAATTAGGTCAGACAGGAGGTTGAAGAATACTTGGAATGGTTCAGACGGATCACTACCAAGGAATATCTTTAAGTGAACAAGCATAACATGCAGAAGTACATTGGTGGCCCTGTCCAGATTAATACTATAATGCTTTTGCTTAAGAAGGAAACTCAGACTAGTTCCAAATTGGTGTAGTCGGATGCCATGGAGGCTAGTTTCCACTTTAAGCCTGATCTAATCACACAATTTGGGGAAGTCATCATGAAATACAAATCTTGACACCGTCATGTGACAGAGAATATACAAGTCAAAGTTTCTGAGCTAGAGTTTCCCCAAACTTAATCTGGACTTATTTGTCATATTAGGTTGTCTAGTTGGCTCTACCCAATTTTGTCATATATGGGTATGAGTATCTTGTAATATTCTTTTGTAATTAATTTGTAAGTGGAATTCCAAGTGTCGATTATGGAATGTGAAGATTCATTTTGTAAAGAAGTTGAAGAGTCATGAGAGAAGTCCATGAGTCACAAAAGGGAGATGGATAGTCACCCTTTTTATTATAAATATGTCCTCATAACTCATGTAAAGGGATTTTGGGAGCCAAGATTTTGGCTAGGATTTTAGATTAGGATAAGGAGCTTGGGAGTTTGTTGAGAGCCTTTGCTTCTCCATAGCATAGAGGGAGTATCTTTCTTTGGAGGAGAAAGTGTAGACTTCATGTTGCACTATTGGGACTAGTGGTTCGTCAATGGTATATTTATGCTTGGAACTTTCACTTTAATAAAATCTCAAAGTCGACACGTTCTCCTGCATATGTTGTGAATATAGTAGGACTATTCTTATTATGTTTGAAATGTATGTTATTTCACTTACGCTAATGCTTATGAACTATTTCGTTTGCATTAGTATGAATCTTGTTGAATGTGTGTTGTTGTATATTTTCGTCATGGTTAACATGTGAGCTATTTCGTAGGCTAACTCGTGATGTCTTTTATGCTCATGTGTTCCTTTCAAGATGTGTACTATTACATGCTTCAAAGGGGCTCACTCATTTCCCCCTTGTTGTGTTAGAACCTTTCATAAAATGCACTTGTCCCTCTGCATAGTCACACACTTGTTCACCAAAGTCACGAATACACCACTCTATGCATTATTGTAGCCAAGGGACATCATTAAAACCCACTACTTCGGAAACCAGTCCAATTTTGGATGGGGATCCTACTACAAATGGTGTGAGGTCTAATTAGGACTTCATATCAGAGAGAACCCTTGAATGTTGGTGGGTCCAACATCGTCAATAGGTTCTGAGATTTGTTATTATTACACAGACAATGCCTTAAGCATGTGTTGCCTCTCCTAATCAAACTGGATCTAGGAGCACGTCAAAGTCAAAAGAAACAACTTATTACTTGGAGATATTTGTGGAGCATCTAGATCATTTGGTTGAGATATTTTGTAACTCTTTTTGTAATTAAAGAAAACTGTTATAGTTTTACCCCTTCCATGGAAATCATTGTGTAATTGTTAATATATTATTTTATGTTAAGATCACATGAGAATTGAAGTACTCTCATATGATATCGTCATTGTAATTAAGATATATAAAAAAGATTATTGTTTTCCCACGAGGGCTAGAGCGAATAATTGGAGAATAGGATTGGAAAGGGGAAACACTAGAGATTTGTAATCCTGATACTTTTGTTAATGCAAATATCAACTTTGTGGTTCAATAATTTCCTCTAAGTAGTATGTGTTCTTTTTAGTGAACTGTCCCCTGTTGAGGAGGAAGGGCCCTCCTTCGTAACAATGATCACTAGTTAGTTATAGTGGAATAAATAATTGCATAAATATTTCTCAATTATGTGATTACTGTTACTACTATTGTTACATTTAATTTTGTGTGTAATTTAATTAATTGTGGTAAGATTTCGATGGTGTGACAACTTAAGTCCTTGATCGATCCCTCATTTTAGTGTGGAAGTGAAGTATTTTCTTTGTTGTTATAGTTTTGGTTGCACTTCCTTTTATGTGTGCAAATTGAATGAGTGATGGTTTTCATGAGCGTCGCGAGAGTGGTTGAATGACAAAGTAGCTTATTCTGCAATATTTCTTCGCATTGAATCTGTGTGGAGTGTGTAACAACTTTTTTGATTGCTAAGAGTGTGTGTGCAATGAATTTGGGTTGAAATTATTTTATACTAGTCATCATATGCCTTAGCATAGATTGTGGGGTGTTTTAGTTGTCTGTTAAATCCCTGTCATTTAATTTGTCAACCTGGGGGTTTCGTAAACTTAGAAGAAAACCAAAATATGTGGGACCTCATATGAGACTATTGTAGGAGGCTTTTTTAGAATGGAAATGCATATTAAAAATGACTTCTAAAACTAAAAAGTTTCTAGTTCAAGATGCAACAAGAAAAGGAAGAGGCTCCCAATTCGGGAGGTCCTGGTTGTCCTTCCCCACAGTACTATCCTCAAGAAGAGAAGCTAAAGAGTAGCAATATGTGATGTATAGAAAGCAAGAGAAGGGGCTTCTAACTTAGGAGGTCCTGGTTGTACTTAGACTCTTGGTTGTTCCTTCATACGCTGATTAGAACTCAACTAAAATTCATTCATAAGCATCAAAAATCAAGAATTTATAAATAATTTGAAACTAGAAAAAGAGAATGAATTTCAGTTATTACTCATATCAAATAGGAAGAGAGTGTTATGAAACTAGCTCACAAAAAGATAGAAAAGATAGATCAACGCCTTAGAATTCAACCTCTTCGAGGGGGAAACCTCCTTTACATTACACAAATGAACAATTCTTGGATGATACAAATGACAAGACCTCCTTTATATATATAGGACCCTAAGGGTCATAATATAACAGAGCGACATAACAATAATAATGTAAGGGCATAATAATAACAATAGTGGGCTTCTATGGGGCACAATAATAATAATATGGGGACTACATGGGAACAACAATATAATAAGGGAGTTGTAATAATAACAATAATGGGTTACACTAGTAGTATAGGGACCTAACATGCCCCTCTCCTTTAAAAAGTGTCATCCTCAATGCTTGAGTAGTTCTTGATGCTTCTGTATAAAATTCTTGTCCTCCCCATGTGGAATATTTAGCAGGTAAGTTCTTCCACTTGATGAGATACTCTGAAATTGATCGATTTCGTAGCTGTCATGTTCTTGTTTCTGTGACTATTCCAGGCTCCAATATTATTTTTCCTTCCTCGTCAAGTTCTGGAAATATTATTTGAACTGGGATCTTTTGCAACTTTTGAATGAGTGGTCACACTTCTTTGTACTTCTTCTATTCACCCCTCGCTTCGTTTATCAAATCTGGTTGGATAATAGAAATAACACAAAATAATGCTTCCACATCCTCATCCTTTCTTGAGAGCATCTGCAATAACATTTTTCTTCCCTTTTTTGTAGATGATTTCAATGTCATAACCCAACAAATATGTGACCCATTTTTGCTGCTCTTCAGAGGATAATATTCATTTTAAAAAGTGTTTAAGACTATCATGATCCGTTTCTACCTTGAAGTGTCTTTCTATTAGGTAGGGTCGCCATTTCTTACGTGCATGTAGTATTGCCAACATTTCCTTCTCATAAATAGCTTTGTGTAAATACTTTTGTTTGATTGGATGACTTTCAAAAGCCACGGGTCTTTCATCTTGCATTAAAACAACACCAATTCTATTTCCTGATGCATCACATTCCACAATAAAGGTTTTTGTGAAGTCCGGTGTAGCTAAGACCAATGCGTGTCACATTGTCTCTTTGCGATGTTCGAAGGCCTTTGTTGCTTCTAGAGTCCATGAAAATGCATCTTTCTTCAATAATGTTGTTAGAGGTGCTGCTATTCTCCCATAATTCTTAAAAAACTTGTGATAATACCCTGTCAACCTAAGAATTCCTCGCAGATGCTTTATGGATGTCGGGGTTTTCCATTCCTTAATGGATTTAATTTTGTTAGGGTCTACCTTAACACCTTCATGAGATATAATATGACCCAGATATTCCACCTCTTGTACTCCAAAGAAACATTTGGAGCTTTTTGCATATAGTTGTTTCTCCTCCAATAGTTTGAGCACCATGTCAACATGTTGAACATGATCCTTCCAGACTTGTTGTAGATTAGTATATCAACAAAAAAATACAACACAAATTTTCTAAGGAGGGTTGGAAATGGAATTCATCAAACTTGAAATGTAGAAAGTGCATTGGTAAGGCCAAAAGCATGACCAAAAATTCATAATGACCCTCATGAATTCTAAATGTTGTTTTCAGAATGTCTTCAGTCTTCATTCTGATTTGATGATAACCTGAACGAAGATCCAACTTGGTGAAGTAAATTGATCCATGTAATTGATCCAATAATTCATCAATGACAGGAATCAAAATTTATCTTTAATAGTGAGCTTGTTGAGCTCCCTATAATCCAGACACATGCACCATGATCAATCCTTCTTGTGCACCAATACTACTGGAGCAGAGAAAGAGCTTTGACTAGGTTGAATTATACTAACCTCTAGCATTTCTGCAACCATAAGTTCAATTTCACTCTTTTGGGCATAGGGATATCTGTACAGCCTGATATTTGGAGGCACATTTCCTGGAATAAAATGAATAGAATGATCATGATCATGAATAAGTGGGAGGCCTTTGGGAGTCTCAAACGCCTTGGAGTGATTGTCCAAGACTTTTTGGAGATCTAGAGAAATAGATTTTTTCAATGTGGGAACCTCTAGTGAACATAATTGTGTAATTATGCCTCATTGTTCCTTCTTTAGAAGATTTGTCATACCATTAGATCTAATTATCTTTCCCGGTTTCCCTGCAATACCCCTTAATTCAACTTCCTTTCCTTCCACACAAAATTTCATGAAAAGTTCTTGAAAATTAAAAGCTATTGTACCCATTGGACTCCTAGTACAACATCAGCACCACCCATTGGAATGGAAAGCATTGGGCTATTCAATACATATTCTCCCATGGATTGCTTGATATTATGGCACTTTCTAGAGCAATTTATGGTTCCTCCACTTGCAACCATCACTTGACACTCTGGTGCTAAATATAGGAAGCAATTCAATTCCTTAGCTATCCTACAATGAATAAAATTATGGGTACTTCCCGAATCAATCAACACTATTAACTTTTTCTTCCTGATATGTCCTTCTATCTTGATAGTTTGAGGAGTCGTAATTCCAGCCAATGCATTACATTATATGGTCGGATTCATTTCTTCTTTATCTATGGTTTGTTCCTGGAGTATATCCTCTTATTTTGACATTTCTTGTTCCTTTTCTTCCTCCTCTTCACAATCTATGTAGAATAATTTATTCTTAGCACACTTATGACCTTTAGTGTATTTGCTATCAGAACTGTAACAAAGCCCTTTTGCTCTTTTTTCTTCCAATTGTTGTGGTGTCAACATTATAGGTTGTGGAAGACTAGCAGCAACAACACTTCCGTATTTACAGTTGTGAGTGGTATGCTTCCTGGTTGCCATAATTTTTCTTTCCATTTTTGTTGCTAACTTGAATGCCTTCTCTAATGAATCAGGTTCCCAAAGGCGAACATCATGTTGGATATTATCCTTTAAAGTCCCTATGAACATATCAATCCTATATTATCCTTTAAAGTCCCTATGAACATATCAATCCTATACCCCTCTAGAATATTTTTTACCCTTATGTTCAATTTTTGGAACTCCTCAATGTGCTCCATTATTTAACCCTTTTGTTTGAGGCTTATCAATTGGCTAAAAAAAGTGTTGCTTTTTGCATCCTCATAATGTGCTGTCAATTCTTCTATAAAAATTGCCCAAGTGATAATTTTTTTATGAGAGCAAAGCCATTGATACCATACAAACTGATTTGGTTCCAAATATAAAGTTGCAATACATACCTTTTGTGTGTCTTGTGCATTATTGAGATCGCAAAATTGCTCCATTTGTAATATCCATGTTGCGGGATCCTTGCCATCAAACTTCCTCATGTCGATTTTTGGAATATGGTGGGTCTTCGATCCAACATTAGAGTCTATGAAATCATGATTAACATTTCTTTTCTTCTCATAATGAGTTTCTTTTACTACCCTTTCACCACTAGTAAGCATTTCTTGCAGAAACTTTGTCAAATCTGTCTTCAAATCTGTCTTCAAATCTTCCATGCCTATCTTCAAATCTTCCATGCCTATCTTCAAATCTTCCATCTTAGCTTCCATGCCTTTCTTTAAACCATCCATCTTAGCTTCTACATCTTTCTTTAAATCATCCATCTTAGATTCTGTTGCTTTTTGTGCAAGTGACACTTGTTGCACTTAGTCTCGTAATTTTGATATATCATGTTGCATTTCTTCATCTTCTTCATGAGTCATGCTAGAGCTTTCAGGTTGCCTACTAGGTGTTTGCATTTTCTTTCCTCAGGGCATCAATTACCGATAATAATGATTTGCTATGCCCTTTTAATTCCTTCAAACTAATTTTTGAAACCAAGATTATGCAAAAATTTTAAAAAAACTACACACCTTTTTTCACTTTGTAGGAGCTTGATATTGAATCTGATGTATCTCTGTAGTTTTGGATCATCTAGTTCTGAAATTGTGACCTACAGTAGCCCTCTGCATCCTCTTTCCAATGCCACCAATCTGATCCAAATTGAATTCTCGAGAGAAGAGTTATGCCAAATCTCCCACAGTGACCTGATTATAGACTAATTCAGTAGAGCGAACTTGTACGCATGCCACGAGTCACTGTTTCCACCTTTGGCTCTGAAAAATATATAGAAGAAACTACAGTTCATCCTCTTTCTGTACCTTTTTATGAAATTTCAATCTAATGCTTAGAGAGAAAGTTATGATGATTTCCCCAGGTAACCTATTTGGAATGTAATTCAGGAGTCTGCAAAAAGACCAACTTCTTCAGATTATATCTCTGAAATTCGGACCTGAGATTCAACACGATGTATTCTCAAATGCGTTTTTTTTAGCTTCTAAAATGTCATAGAAAAATGCTTCAACGAAAATTCCACGATGGCCTGTTTAGAGCAGCGAAACCCTAGAATCCAAAGCTCTCATACCAAATGCTATGAAACCAGCTCAAGAAAAAGATAGAAAAGATAGATCAACGCCTTAGAATTCAGCCTCTTCGAGGGGGAAACCTCCTTTACATTGCATAAATGGACAATTCTTGGATGATTCAAATGACACAACCTCCTTTCTATATATAGGAGTCTAAGGAGTCACAATATAACCCAGCCGACCTAACAATAATAATATAAAGCCACAAAAATAACAACAGAGGGATTTTATGAGGCACAGTAATAACAATATGGGGACAATACGGGCACAACAATATTAATAAGGGGTACAACTACAATATTAATGGGGTAATCACTAGTATTATAGGGACCCAACATAAATAGACATGGTTGACTCTCCTACCCTACTACAAGGAGTAGTGCTGCTAGCATGGTTGCACCCACAGCCAGGAGGAAAACGATGCAAACATTGCAATTCGTTAGTAGAATCAAAGGAACGTAATGGGTGCTCGTAGCCTGGGCTACCCGGGAAATGGAAGACCCATGCGAGAGATTTTCCCACCTAACTATGCATCCGTAGCATAGTCCCAACACCCCGCACAGTTGGAAGAGGGTGTGGGACTATAAAACAGGTTGTTGTGAAGTTACGCTATATGGCCGCAACATACACACAAGAACCGCACATGCATCCTTGGGGATTCGCTGCCACGAAGGAAAGGTGGAAATTGACTGTTACCGATACTGTTCATGATATGATGGCCTATTTAAGACACTGTGGAGTGCTTGGCGGGCAATTAAGACGGAGGAATAATCGCCAAACTTGCATTTATGAGCTACTGCATGTACAAACAACCAAATGCAAATTCAAAATTGTATATAAGCATAATAGGGGTCACACTTCCATGATTTACCGTCCTACAAGAAAGTCACATTGGGTTCGAGACATGCATAAGATAAGTGAAAAACACCTCAAAGCAAGTTCGTGGTTTCAGGCATTGCCGAAACATTACCAGGAAGCAATCCTCAAAGCAACAAACCCTCCTGCAGGGAGTCCATAGGAAGCCATGCCACAAGCAGCCAAGCTCCATAAATCACCCCAGACACTAAAGACCAGGAAGGACCCTCAAGTTTTTAAACCAGTAAGAACATCACCATGACACCTGCATTTTGGCAAGTTTACAATGGAGGAAAAAGGTAAAACTATCACAATTGAAATCAATGAGGAGGAAGGTTCTCCCACATATGTTGAAGAAGTAAACCCTGAAGAGGATCCCATCTAGCCTGTGTGGTGGCCCAAGTATGTGCCTCCAAGCAAGGGAAAGGCAAAAGTACCTATGAATCTGGATGAAGTCAACACTATACTCGTTACCCTGTCTCTTCCAAATGCAATCCTAGTGGAAAGCTCAATGGGTGCCCATGTTGTGACAATGATTCTCGAAGATTGGGACCTCATAGACGTTGTAAAATTCCCCTACCTGGAAACAGAAGCACTAATGGAGCAAAATGTAGAAGGGATGATGACAACACTACAACCATAGGAGTGGTTGCGGAAGGTTGATAAAGTCGGGTTTACTCTGTCTATTGTCGATTCCTTACGTTCTATGGCCTTCGATCACCATGTTGGTTGCAAAGCAGTTTCTCTATTTAGTACATGAGGAAATATTATGAGTCGACAAACTTGTCTGTATCACTATGGAACTTATTCATCGAGTCTCACACCTTCCCTGTGATAGACGAGACCCTCAAGAAATTACTAATAGAAGTAACGATGTCATGATGATAGAGCGACTAAAAACGAAGTATCAGCTTGGTAAGGGACAACAAGGGTACATCATTGACAGTATCTCTGACAAGGCAGTCCGCATTGCCACTCAATTGTTAGCAAGGAAAGTAACGAGGAAATGTCGTGGCACTGAGGTTCCCACCGTGGTTATCGTACTTGTTGAAGAATGTGCAGCCGGTGTATAGTTCAATTGGTCACAGTTCTTGTGTGAAGAGTTTCTAACAAATTTTCGCGAAGTGTAGGAGGAGGGCAAGACTTTCCATTATACGTGGCTGCTCCTGTCCATCATGCTGGTCACCACTGACTTACCTGAAGAAAGCCAGTTTCTGGTATTGGACGTGGAATGGCCAGAAGCTACGTGATATGCTTCCCTCTAGGTGACAAGGGATGCAGGACGAATTCAAAATATCAAATTCTTTTAGGTACTGATGGACACAACTATGTGTTAGTGGATTAGTGAGTTACCCTGCCTGTCCAACAGGATCTATGAAAGCATGAAGCATATTGCCAAGTTTAAAGCAGACATGCATCATATTTATATCAGGGTGCACAAGGACCCGATACAGGCATGGAACTCACTCCATTTTATTGCCATTTATGATGTTATAGATGGGGTTATGGATACCTAGCCATCGCCATGGCACAGACCAAGGGAAGTAAAGTGTGACAAGGCTGCTATCCGATGAAAGGAGGAAGCCAAGCATGCTATGCAATAGAAACAGAATGAACAGCTCTCTACGGAAGTTCAGGCAGCTCGAGAAGCGGCACAGGCGACAACAGGACAACCACGTCCTGGAGGGGCTACATCGGCAATGGCCGAGACTAGTCAGAAGCCACCCACTGAGACAACCACGGAAGCACCACCAACAACTAGCACAACTTCCCCTTTGAAATGGCTAGTATAACAAGAAAGGTCAAAGCCACACAAAAAGGCAAAGGCATCCAAGATGGACAGTGGAGTGACCACCCTCACTAAGGTGGACCTAAATGATATAGAGAACACTGTGCAAGACGTCACTCAAGATGCTGTTGATGAAGCTATGTCCGAGTAGCAGATTGTGTTGGGGGAGATCTGTACACAACTCCAGGAATAGAAAATTAATATCGATCAACTGTGCCTCCATTGGGACGAAGCAGTTACGCAGCAGCAATAGGTGGAAAAGGTTTTCGCAGAAGCTTGCTCGAGTGCTTTAACTAGAGATTGTGGCGGACTTGCCTATTGAGACACAAAGCCAGAAATTGGCTACTGGATTCCAACACGCAAAGCAGGAGGCTGCGTGGATCCAGTGCGAACTCAATATGCAGATTGCAGACTTAAAACTGCAGGTTCCACCAACGGTACTACCAGAGATCATGGAGCAACGCATAAACATTATCACTATGGGGCATGCAATGCTTACACGACCTATGGAAGAATGCACCGAGATGCTCACTCAGTCAATTGTTATGCTCACATACCTTCAAGAGGATCCAACACTTCGTTGATTGCAAACCGAGGCTCGGGAACTTTAGCAAGCTTATGATCAGATTCAACGAATTGTGTAAACTGTTGCGATTATGCAACGCTTGGCTAAGATACAGGAGGCTCAGGATCTGAAAACCAAAGCCGATGCCGCTAGACAAAAGGAAGCAATGATTAAATCCCATCTCCAGCATTGGCTGGATGAAGCATCTGCGTTTCCACCACTATCAAGTGCCAGGTAGCCCACATGTAGACTAAGTATGCCACCATGGAAACAACAGAGATAGGAACTGAGGTGTCTGCAACACATGTGGAACAAATGCAACGAATGACGGAAGAGTTTGCCGCTAGAACCAACAACGCACACAAATTGTTAACCGATGTCTGAGCAAAGATAACAACACCAGCTAAGTGACTCGAGACGAGTCACGATGATTGTGTTGGGGGACTGTTGGGTAGTGAAGCCCCGCTCAATGGTCATGGGATGCAAAAGCCCACAATTTTAGGAAAGGTAAAGGTAAAGGTTCCATGAGGAACATGGAGCGTGGTTTGTAATAAGTCAGAGTCAAAGGGTAGTCCGCCCAAGAATAATGTAAAGAAATGTAAGTTGAGTCGGCCCGCCCATGGATCATGGTCGATGGAAAGGTATAACTAGAGCAAGGCTCTATGGGTAGAGGTAGCTAAGTTTGGTTATGATCTTGATGTAATGGGTTTTTGAGAAGAGCAATTGATAAGCATTTGTAAGCTTGAGTCGATAGTGTGGGTAGTGGGTAGAGGCTCTGCAGCTATGCGCACAGAGGCCTAGAAGAGTCTGTAGCTGTGTACGCAGACCCCTGAAGCTGAGCGTGCAAGGCAGATCTAGTTGTGTTGAGGAAGAAAGGAAATAAAGATAAGTTACTTTGATATAATTATGTATTAATCTAAAGTTTCGTGGATCTAGCTTTGTGAATGATTGATATTACTGTTTGATCTATGCACATCTTCTTACATTTTGAATGCATGTGAATCTATGGTTAATCTAAGTATGCAAACTGAGTAAAGCTAATAAATGTTTTCTTAAAGACCTTTCTGAGTAATACTTCATCATATAAAGTAAATTTGTATACAGGGTGCTAATAACTATTAAAGAGTGTTTTGGGTTTGGATCTACGTGAAACAGACCAACGCGACACTTAAAACAATACGTGAACTCTCCAGATCACATCTAGACACCCAAGGGTGCAGAAACTTGGTTCCGTACCCTCCCTTGCTACCTTGGGTGAGACCTCAGTCCACGCTCCACGGACTGTTGCCAGAAGGGCCAGTAGCCACGGGATTTGCTTGGCTAAATAATTATTTTCAACTTGGGTCAAGCCCATATAAGCCAACAACAACAAAGAAAGAACAAATTTTATGCTTCACATATAGTGTCGAGACCTCTTAAGTTTGTACGAACCCTAGGTTGATAATTACAAGTCGGTAGCCTTAGGGGTTGTAGAATTCTTGTTGTAATACCGAGGCTCATCAAAGTTTAGCAAAGGTTATTCTAAAGGCCTATGTTTAGCTCATAAACATCAACAAAAACCTCAGAACCAGAAGATGAAGGAGAAAGGTAGCATAGATTTTTTTTTCAAAGTTGCTACTAAAGTTTGCTACAAAACTACTAAAAACGTTGTTTTGCAACAAAATCATGAAAAAACTCTATTTTTTTGCCTTTTTGAATACTTTTAATATCATAAATCCAAGCTCCAAGTGGATTTCAGTTGATAAATAGTGTCGATGTCATCATGATAAATTCCTATTTTTCAGCTTGCCAAGTCAACAAATAGCCACATCTACAAATTAGCTAGCTCATCAAGACAGTCAACAAAAAGAGAAATTAAATTGATGTCTCTCAACAGTTTGAAGATTTAAAGACACTCCAACCAATCTAGCATGCAATTGGCTTTGGTTATCTACATCAACAAAAAGTGGTTATGGTTTTAAACCTAGCAGAGTCCTAGTTGAGTTCCAACTATTGTAAAATAGAAAATCCCTATGAGGACTCTGTTAGTTAGAGGAAAAGTAGGAATAGGTCTCTAGAATAGTGGATCGAATTTGGCCAAGGTGGAAGGATATGTAAAGATATATTTTATCTATAAATAAGTAGGCTTTTGACGTTGAGACATGTTGATGAAGAATGTGAAGAACTAACCTTTTGTAATATTTTGACCCTTTAATAGAAAATTTGTAGCTACTCCGTTTATGTACTTGAGATTCATGTCATGGCTTTTATGGGTTCTTATCATGTTGTCTCAAGTTTTACATAGTATCTTGATTACTTGAAAATCTTGTGAAACTGCTCCAATTTCCTTCATTTACTACATATGACTGTAGATGTTCATTTGTGTGAGTTTAAAAGTTATAGATGCCTCAGCTTCCATTAAACTTTGTTGTTTTCCATTCTATAATTTGACCCCATGCCCAATGGTAGTAGTATCATATTTTTATTCACCTACAAAATCACAAAAAGAGATCAGAGTTAGTCATCTGGCTATTTCAATTGTTTAAAGAAGATTTGATAAACATTTGGGAGAGCCCTCTGAGATTGGAAGGACTAACTTCTTGTTCAAGTGGTATGAAATAGTTACACTAGGATAAAGGTTGAAACAACCCAATTCTTTCTACCTTAGTGATAAGAGGACAAATAGATCATTTTACAATGTAGTTGGGAATTTAACGGATTTTTTAAGAATTTATAGGGATGTGTCAAACTTAAAGTTGACTCACTCTGAAGAAATTGGTGTTCAATGCATAGATTTGGCGTTTTCAAAGCAATTCTTCATGGAGGTCCATTTTGGAATTTTTAGGATGAAGACTTTGAGATAGTATTATTTTATGATGCATTATTTTATAGTATTACCGAGAATTATGATTGAGATGGGGAATGTTAGCCTCTCACTCATATACAATCATGAACTCCTAATGTTACCTTTAGTGTTTTACATCTGAGAATATAATTGTTATTCCAAGTGTGTTTTCAAATTCTTATTTTTCGTCATACTTATATATAAATAAAGTGTCAAAATAAAAGAAATTGAGATAGTTTTATGCTTGTATTACATATTTACTTATTTTTAACATTCATAGATTAATAAAAAAATGTGAGAATAAAATTAAAATATTTACATATTTTTAAAATTCATATTTTTCTTTCATGGAAGGATGAACATGGGAGAAAAGAGGAGGGTTACTAGTGTTTCAAGTTCTATATTCCATTGAAGTTTTCAATTTCCTTCCATGGAAAATTAGAGGGACGTGAATGCAATTGCATGATTATCCTTGGTTATATCAATGGGTTATCCAAAGGTGGGGCTTTACTCTAGTTGATATCTTTTCTCTCTGATGGTTTTTTCCATGGTCTTGACATTTCTAGAAATCATAGGGTTTATCTCTTCCCTATTTTTCTTTCTTCTCTTTCTAGCATTTTCTCTCCTATGATCCTGACTATGGAGGATATTCCCATGGGCTAATTGGATAATCCTTTGGATGGGGAGTGAATTCTTCTCAGGTATACTACTAGTTTGGGCTTTAGTGTGGGTTCAATGTGAGGGCATCTAGGTATGGAAATTTGTGGGTCACATTTTCCATTTGTGGAATTTTGTGTGGCAAGTTTTCATAAGCACCCTTTTGGCCCTAGTTCCGACCTAGCTACTCTAGTGCTCTTTGAGGCTTGAAAATATGCTCACGAGCACATGCAAGTTTCAAATTGCGATGGTTTTCTTGTTTCAATTCTATATTCTATCCCTTTTCCATCTTCTTCTCATTGTTGGCTTTTGTTAATCCTCCTTATGGTGGGGTTTCTACTGAAGTTACTTTGGGGGATTCATATTTTATTTCCTCAATCCCTACGCTTTCCAAGCCCTTTCTCTCGAATGGGAACACATATGTGGTTCCTCTCCCCCGCCCTTTGATAGGTGTTTCACTACTTGCTCGATTGGGTTTGTGGTTTCATATCCTTTCTCATTTTCTCCTTTCATTGAGGCCGGTTATGTGGGTTCCCTATCAAAGGTTTCTCTTTTGGGGCTTCTACACCCTAGGGGTCATGTTTCAAATATCTGTAAGATTTTAGAGGGTTTTCCATCATGGGTTCCTGGGGATCCTCAATCTTATGGGATTTCAACATTTGATTTTTCAAGAGGAAAAATCCTCGAGGATTTGTTAAGAGGAAAAATCCTCTAGGATTTGACAAGAGGAAATTTCATTCTATCAATGAAAAGAAGGTTTAACTATCTATGGTCTTGGGCACTGATATTGAGATGCACAAGGTATTCAAGATGAGTGAACAAAAATATGTGGAATGTGCTAGAGGGAGACGTTACAGCGCTAAGAATCTCAATTATTGGGTTCATAATGAATGAGGTCATAACTATGAAATCTTCCTTCCATTAAGGTTCTTGTGTGCAACTAGTTTATATTTTTCTTCTCCTCCTAAAAAGAGGTAAAGTGGGTAACAGATAATCATTGGTGCATTGGATCTTTCACTCTTATTCTCAGTAATTGGTCTCCTCTGTTCGACCTTACTAGGGGACATATGGATAAATATCCCATTTATGTTAGGTTATTGCGCGTAAAAGTTTGTTTTTAGTTGTAATAAGCCCTTTTAGCAATAATTATCTATCTTGGGGACTATATAAAGGTCGATATGATGTTTACTAAAGTTGAGGAGATGAAAGTGGAACAAGTTCTTGTGAGCCTGGAGACTTGAGAGGGCCTTTGGAGTGAGATTCTATTGATCCATAATGGATCCTCTTTGGCTAAAATTCTATATTATGAGGTGATCCCCTTCCACTGCAGGAGTTGTCATGCCCATGGTCATAACATAGTAAATTGTAAGCTACGGTTTCACAAACGGAAGGGCTTGGATAATCGGGGTTCACTAGAACATAGGTCTTTAGTCCATCCTCCTAGGGTGGAGGCTATCACTTCTACATCTCTACTAGAGGCTACTATAATAATACAATTTCCCCCAATTGCCTCCTTGTCCCTGTATGTGCCACTCTATGTTATAGGTATGCAGGATGCCGAACTGGTGGCAATTAGTCATTGCTTTGATAAGGCATTGAAACTTTTGGCTTCTTCACTAGATGCACTTACTATGGATATTGTTGGGTTGTGTTATATACTTTCCATGACTAACCTACGTAGTGGACCGGGGAGTTAGAGGGGGGGCGGAAACCCCCCCTGTCCGGGGGGTTTGAGGGGTGTGGGTAGCCCCCCTCTGTGGGGTTCGGGGCAGCGCCCCGAGAAATTTTTTTTTGGACCCTATATTAGGTTGGGCGAACCTACCTATAGTTTTTCGGTCCATGGTTTTGGACACGATGGTTTTCGGTCCATGGTATTGGATGCTTCGGCATGTGTAAATATGTATTGTAACACTGAAAGGAATATAATGAAAAATCAAGCTGGTAGTCTCGGTTTTGAGATCCAGTGGGAAATCTCTGTATCTATGTGTTTTATGTGCTATGCTCTCGCATTTTTATTTTTCCTGTGATTTAGAATTCGTATGAATTCGTATGCAGGTAATTTTTGTACAGGATTAAAACCTACAGCTATTGCTATTTCTACTCCCTCTCTTACCTCTATTTCTAGTATTTCCTTGGTTTCTAGGATTTATTTGAATGATTTGGTCAATTTCCACTTGTAAACATCATTGGGGGGGTGGTTCGTCAGGGTCATCTTTTATGAAGTTGGTCCCTAGTATTTTCCCTATCATTTCTACCAAAATAATTGACCAACCTTCTCCCATGGCCTCTTCCGATGGGGATTCCTCAAAATTTGGTTATCAAGGCCGTCAATATCGTCTTCAATATCACCATCCCTTCTTCAGTGAATCTATCTTTCATAGGGCTCTAGGTCATAATCCTATGAATGTGATTGGAAACAAGGGCAGGGGTAGAAAAACAATTTTTTCCACAGAACAAAATAAAGAGATTTTAAAAAGAGGTTATGGTAAAAAAAATTCATTAAAGGGGTGCTTAGAGCGATGCATACTCCTATAGTGGAGTCTCCATGATTCTACTCTCCCTGAATTGTTGGGGGCTATCCAACCAGTTCAAACAAATGGCTCTACATAAATTAGTTGTTACCAGTCATGTTTTAGTGCCTCTCCTTCAAGGGACTTTTGGGGAGGGGGAATTTATTATGGCTTTCTTGAAAAAATCGCTCCTTGGGTGGGATTTCTCTTTCCTGGATGTCAATGATCACTTTGGTGGTCTAGCAACTGGTTGTAATCCTTGTTATATCAAACTACTTAAATATTAGCGAATGGATTTGACTTTGAGGTATTACTTTTGCTCCTCAGATTTGGACATAGATCTTCTGGTCTAAATGTCTATGGTCCCCAATAAGAAAAAAATCATTTTTGGGAGGCTTTTACCAATTCTTCATTTCTCATTGCTAGTAATCATATTATAGGTGGTGACTTAAATTTCTCTACTGGGAGTGCGAAAAGCCGAGAACTTGCAATACATGTTGATCCTAACTCAGACTTCTTCTCTGACTATAAAAGGGCTCATAAACTTACTGATGTTCCTCCAACTAAACTCATTCCTACTTAGAGGAACAACAAGACTCGTCTAACCATGATCGCCAAAAGATTAGATTGTTTCCTTATTTTTGAACATATTGTAGATTCCCTGCCCCTTACCAAGTAATGGATATGTGAGGATAGAGGTTCAGATAATTCTCCTATTTATTTGGAGCTTAAAGGATAGGGAAGGAAACCTCTAGGCCATTTCAAGCTCAATTCTACATGGCTCAAGGATGCTTCCTATATAGAGTTGGTCAAATCCCCTTGGATTTTTTTTATCCCTTAGTTGGCTCTTCTACAACTGCAAAGTTTGCGGTCAATATTAAAGTTTTCAAATAGACTAAAATCTCCTAGTAGGTTTCCAAAAGATATGGGGATTCAATCCAACCTAGGGCTATTGAAGAGGCTCTCAAAAACATCTCTGAGGATGAGGCAGATGGTTTCGAATTGAAGGAAACAAAATCCAGATTTGTTGAGTTGGAAGGCAATAGAAACAAATTTCTAAATGACTAAGAGGCTACCTAACATCTAAAAATTCAAGTCTAAAAATTCAAGTTGTCCAGTTTCAGGGAAGGGATAACAACTCAATTTGTTTCCCAAAAGGTAGAATAATGCACAACCCCATTTGGAAGTTAAAAGATCAAGAAGAAAATTGTGTTTCAACTTTTGAATATTTAAAAAAATTGGATTGTTCTAATTTTAGTTTCCTTTTCAAGTCACCAAAGGGGTACCTCTATTCCTGAAGTTGTTGGGACAACTTTTCTCTTCCCTCATTATGCATTTGTAGTTGATAATGAGAATTTTATGGCAGTGGTTTCCAAAGAAGAAATTTTGGTGGTTTTATCTAGTTTTCATATGGATAAGAGTGTAGGATTGGATGGTTGATCAATTGAGTTCTTCATTGGTATTTCTGACATCATCGGTGTTCATCTTCTTAAGGTAGCTAAGGAGTTGAGAGCTTCAGGTAGGATCCATTAGTCCTTCAACTCTACCTTTATTAGAATGATCCCCAAAGTGGACTCTCCTATCACATTTGATGATTTATTCCCTATATCCCTTTGCAACTGCATTTATAAGGTTATTGCAAAAGTTATTTCTTGTAGTCTTAAGCTTATTCTCTCCAATATGATCTTTGGGGAACAATTTTCATTTTTGGAGGGGAGAGATATACATGAGGAATAGGGGTGGCTTATGAAGGGATCCATCGCATGGATATTTTTCATTTAAGAGGGAAAATTTTGAAAACTAAACCTTTCAAACACTTTTGATAAGGCTAAATACTTATATATCTAGTTTCTCCTCACAAATATGGAGTTTTATTTAACATTTATCAATTGGATTATGATTTGTATTTCACTGATTTGATTCTCTTTAAAAATAAATGGGTCAACATCCCCATTCTTCATAGGTGAGTGTGGCCTTAGACAAGAGTATCTAATGCCCCACTTTTATTTCTCTTGATTATTGAAGGTCTCAACACATCATTAGGGGATTAAAAAGTAGAGGTCTATTAGTGGGCATATTTATGGCTCCAAATTACAACACCACCCATCTATTGTTTGCAGACAATATTATTATCTTTTGCAATGGTTCACACACAAATATCTCAGCTATGAAGGACTCTGTTCCCCTCTTTAAAGCTACTATAGTATGATAGTTAACCAACTAAAGTCTTATTTAACTTCATTTTAACATAATGCAAACTAGTTAACACACGTCCAAAATATTTTCCCATTTGAAATGACGATGGTGGATGAAGGTCTTAAGTATTTTTGTCTCCATATGAAGACAAACTCCTATAAGAAAGCATACTAGACTTGGGTTATAGCTAAATTGGATAGAGTACTGAACACTTGGAGCCTTCATTGGTTATCTTGAGTTGGAAAGTTGGTTCATGTTAAGTTGGTATTGGATGCCATTCTAGTCTACTGGATGGATATATCATTGATCCCCAAGAGTATTTTGAAAAATATGAGGATAATGTGCTATAATTTCCTTTAAGTTGGTTCATCATAAAACTATGCTTTTTCTTGGGTAAAATGGGACCGTATTTCACTCTTGAAGGTTGCAAGGGGCTAAAGCATTTACATCTCTTCTCAAAAACGTTGGTGGCTAAATAGGTGTAGAGACTCATCTTCTCTTAAAGTCTCTAGTCGACTATGGTTTCTTGGAAGTGTATACACACTCTCTCCATTAAAAATTGGATCTGGTTACTAATTAAAATGGTAAAAAAAATTGTTCATTAATCTCAAAATTTGTTATCTCTTCATTTCTGATTATTGAAAATTGCCAGGTATGGAAGATTGTGAATGGATCATGCCTTAGGCTTTGTATTGATCCACAATTTTGATGCAATTATTTTTTTTGACTACCTGTGGATCTTTCCATTTTTCTCGAGGATGGGGCACTCTTTTCCTTGGCACAGGTTGGGAGGATGGATGTAAACTTACTGATCCCACAAGGGTGACTTTCGCCTCAACAAATCGACTTACCACCAGTTTTTAGTGCTATATGGAAAAATTATATAATGTCCCTAGCTATTAGAAACATTATAATTAATGATGAGGAGGATGAGATGGTTTGGCATCACTCGATGAATGGATAATATTTTCCAAAATTGATATATGCTTTCCTTATTGTTGACCATTTTGTAGACAAACAAGCTAGATGTTGGAAAGCTCTTTGGAGATAAAAAAATCACGGAAAAAAATCCTCTATTTATGTGGTGCATATTGGAGGGACCTTAATCCTCTACTTATGTGGTGCATATTAGAGAATAAGGTCCTTGTCTAGGAATTTCTTTAGAAAAGGAAGAGTACTAGCCCAAGATGGTGTTGTCTTTGCAAATCCGATGAGGAGTTTGTGTAATATTTGTTTATTTCCTTCCCTTACACGTAGAATTTTTTGTTTTTCTTCACATCCAAACTTGATATGACATGTTATTGGTAAGGGAACTCTCTTACATCATTATGGGAACAATGGTGCTCATCCTGTAATGTGAAAAATTATAAGGCAATTCCATTATTAATTTGTTGGGGCATCTGGGTTGCTCACAACATATTTATTTTATGTGATATGTTTACACCCTCTTGGACCATTGCTTCTACGGCTTTATCTATTTTCAACCTCATTTCAAGGACGAAATCACCTCAGTCTTGTGGAGTTATTGTTGAGGTCAATTCTGTTGGCTTTTTTTCATAGGGAAAATCAACATACACGTTGTTCATGCCGAGGAGTGGCTCTACTTCTTCTTAATGAGACTCACACTTTCATGTTGAAGATCATTATTGTTGATTGTACTAATAATTTTGTACAGTTGCTAGCTCTAAAGATTCTCTTGATGTTCACTCTTAAGAACGAAGTTATAGTCTTGCATGTTTTGGAGAGACTCTCAATTGGTGACCAAGTGGATCAATGGAAGCTTTCAATGCCAAATATCCATTTATCACTCATTACGACTGAAATTAACAGGCTCAAATAAGTCTTCAACATTTTCACCATTTTACATACCTACAGGGAATTAAATGTGGTTGCTGATGTACTATCAAAAGAAGGAATATTAATGGATCGTGGGATCTGGAAAATGTGGAGGAACATAATGAAGTTTACAATGTTTTTTTATCAAAATCCTCTTATGGACAAGAATCTGGGGGACTGATTTCCATTACAAATTTCTTGGCTTCTGCTCATTTCACACAATTATTTTATTGTCTATAAAATGCTTTTTTTTCTTCTCTTTCATTGAGAAGCCATCAATAACATAAGTCTACATGCTTTATAACAATGTTAAGCATATATGTTTTGTTTTTTTTTTTTGGCTTAAAGCTAACTAGAGAGAAGCTATAATTAACAAGTATACATGTTTTATAACAATGTTAAGCATATATGTTTTGTTTTGTTTTTTTGGCTGAAAGCTAACGATGCGACACACTATGTTTATATTAGAATAATAAATATGTATAGAAGTTATGTCTCATCTATGTAAGATATAGTGAAATTATGCTCTCTTTTGTTTTATCGGGGAACAACTTATAGTATCTTTAGTATCTTTTTGT
>APFE030645500.1:65852-79760 GCA_000404065.3 Pinus taeda
TATTATTTTATTTTTAAATTACATTCCATGCATTTTTTAATCATTATTTTTCTCTCATGGGGCTAAAATAATACAATTATAATGTATTATTTTATTTTTAAATTACATTCCATGCATTTTTTAATCATTATTTTTCTCTCATGGGGCTAAGGCAATTTTCAGCAGTCTTTCAATCCAAAATTTATAATAGATTTATATTGTTAAATGACATTATTTGTGTAAGGAAAAAATAAAAAACGATATGGATAAAAATTTGGGATGCATTACACATCAAGATAGATCAATCTTAAGGTCAAGTAACATTAGAATCAAGTTGATGAGATAGTATTTGGCGATTTCGGTTGCAGCTTCTGTTCTAGGGTTTAACGACCTTCTCTGCCATTCCAGAGCCTGCTCTGGCAGCGCAGTTCACCAGACTGGCTGATCTCCGCAGCAGGGGAAGAGGACTGGTCCGACAAATGCTCGGAGGGGGGTCCACAGGGACCCCATCGTTCAAGACTATTGTAATGAACAAGTAGACAAAAAATGAAGGGTTAAGAATCTCAGGTGTCGGAGACAACAGTAACCCAGGAAGCCTCAGAAAAGACAAGGTGCAGAAAATGTCAGCGGAACAGGGAGGGGGCCCTAAGCAAAAGGATAAGGCAGCAGAAAATAGCCCCCTTGGGGCGGCTGCGAATTCTCAAGATGAGGGCTCAAAGCAGACCCAGAACACTGATGGAAACGAAGAAGAGAAACAAGGAAAGACACGTGATGGAAAAGAGGGGGAACCACCCATCAACTCAGGCACCAGCAATGCCCCTCAGGGAGCCTACAAGCCTAAAAATAAAGAAGCCCTCAGAGTGATCTGTACAGACCTGGAGATCCAAGCTCACAAGGAGCACATGACGGATCATGCGGTCATCTGTAAATTCATGGGGCTGTGGCCCACAGAGCAGGCCCTTTGCCAGTGGATCAAACAGCACTGGAAACCCAAAGGTGACATTAACTTACACCTAGGAGCTAAAGGTTTTTTTACAGTAGTCTTTACATACCTAGAATATAAAGACAGGGTTTTCGAAGGTGGCCCATATTTCTTTTCTCCAGCAAGTCTCTACATGAGACCTTGGAAGCCCAACTTTGTCCCTGAAAACGAAACCTTCACCCAGGTTCCCGTTTGGATCCGTCTCTTCTCCCTCCCCATAGATTACTGGGGTTTAAATACTCTCAAGCAAATAGGAGATAAGCTGGGCACCTTTGTCAAAGCTTCTGAAGCAACTATTCAACGCAGATACACTTCCTGCGCCAGAATCTGTGTGGAACTGGATGTATCGGGAGCCCTGCATGAAGGTATTTAGCTGGAGTTTCAGGACGAAGACTATTTCTAGGCCATTGACTACGAACAAATTCCTTTTCGCTGCCAGAAATGTCACAAACATGGGCATCTAGTAAGAGACTACCCTCTTAATAAAATAGAAGAGGCAGGCAAGCCCCAGGTTGAGCAGCGGAGTAAAGAGGCATTCACAAAACCGAAAAGCAGGCAAAGAGCCAATCGAAGAAGGTGTAATAGAACAGGGGCCGTCCCAAGCGCCTTCCTCAACCCCTTAAGGGTTCTGGAAACGGACACAGAAACAGAAGAGATAAGGGTAGAAGAGAGGAACACGGAGGGACAAAAGAATCAGCAAGAAAACAAAAGGACGGAACAGGATGAAGGTTCACACAGTCCCATAGATAATAGAACAGAACCGGAAATCACACAAGATTAAGATACAGAGATGTTCTACAGTGATGGGGGCAACGATGAACAGGAACTAAATGAAGCTCTAAAAAAGGCAGGAGTCAACCTACCAGCTTTGGAGGAGGACTGGAAGGCTAAAGGCATTGAAAATGTTCCAGAGGAAGAACTAAAATAGATAAGCGAACTTTTTATTGCAAGACAAAGGGCTGAACTGGCTAGGCAAAACAGAAAACTGGGAATAGCAACAGGTTCAAGCAATTACTCCAATAACATCTCCCTCAGCCCCGCGGGCTTCAAGCCAAGAAAGAAAAGAGGAAGGCGGACGACTGGAGAGGTTCTTCATGACTTGGGGATCCTAATGCTGAACTCAGGCAAAATGAAGGCTTCTAAAGCCTTCCCGTCCTATCATCTCTAAAATCTAGTTATCAATGAAAGTTATTTCTTGGAATGCAAGAGGGTTCAACAACCAAGCTAAACAAAGACTTCTCATCAGGAAGTTCAAAACAGAAAAGCTGGATATGATGTTTATACAAGAAACAAAATGCTCCTCCTCTCTCATAAAAATCATCAGTCAAAAATTAGGTAGGCCTCTTGACTTCATTGAAGTAGCCAGCACAGGTTGGGAAGGAGGCATCACCACCTTTTGGGACTCAAGAACCATCAGCGTCCTCGCCTCAGAAGCCACTCACGCCTACATAGCCATGGAGATTCAAATCACAAGTAACTCTGAAACTTATCTCTGTGTCAATGTTTATGGCCCTCAAAGATTAGAAGAAAAGTTCCATTTCCTCCACACTCTCAGAAGGCTGCAATCTAGATATCAAGCCTCTAAAATCATCATGGGCGGAGACTTCAATATGATCACCTCCCTCCTGGAGAAGAAGGGAGGGTTAAGAAAACTCAACAGGGACGCCGGAGCCTTCGCTGATTTTATTGAAACTGCAAAGCTAGTGGATGTGCACCCCTCCTCTTACTCCTTCACTTGGAATAACAGAAGGGGAGGAGAGAACCTAATAGCCTCCCGCTTGGATAGGTTCCTCATTTCAGAGAGCATAGTTCTAGAGGGCATCACAGTTAATTCTGACATCCTCCTTACTGGGGGCTCGGATCACTGGCCCATCTCTTTAGAGGTTGCCTTCCTGGGAACCCCAAGAAATAAGCCTTTCCGCTTTGAGAAATTCTAGTTACAGCACCCCAATTTTGTTCAACTATTAGAGAAATGGTGGCATGAACCTTTGAATGTTCAAGGCACCAAAATGTTTAAACTCGAAAGCAAGCTCAAGCATATCAAAAGAAAAATCAAACGCTAGAACATCACGGAATTTGGCAACATTTTCAAGGAAAAATCCATCCTAGAGGGCAAGCTAGAGATAATACATAAAAACTGGATCTCTGGCAACATTACCTAAGAATCAAAGGAGAAGGAAAAAGATCTCATGAATCAATGGCATCAAAGAAGCCTTCAAGAAGAAACACTCTGGAAGCAAAAATCCAGAGTGCATTGGCTCAAAGAGGGCGAACAAAACTCAAAATTCTTCCACAGGTCCACCCTCGACTACAGAAATGCCAACAAAATTCTCAAAATCAAAAATGAGTCAGGCGACACTCTTCATACCCACAAGGAAATATCCTCGCTCCTGATAGAACATTTTAAGCACATTGCTCAGGAATCGCCTACAGACAGAACTGAGGCCATCAGTACTTTAATGCAATCCATTCCCAAAGTGGTCACAAAGGACCAAAATCTTGCCCTCCTCAAAGAAATTTCTATGGAGGAAGTGGAAGAGGCAGTAAAAAGCAAGCCCAACGACAAAGCCCCTGGCCCAGATGGCTTCACCATCAATTTCTTCAAAGCTTGCTGGCACACCATGAAATCAGAAATTTGGGAAGTGGTTGAGGATTCCAGATGCTCAAGTTCTATTCTCAAATCCATCAATTCCACATTCTTGGCTTTAATCCCTAAGGAAGAGAATGCCCACACCCCTGAGAAGTTCAGACTTATAGCTCTATGCAATGTGATCTACAACAGCATCTCCAAGGTCATCGCTAACAGACTCAAACCCATCCTGCCTATTCTCATTTGAGAAGAGTAGTCTGGTTACGTAGAGGGTCGACAAATCCTAGACAATATCCTCCTAGCACAGGAAATGGTGCACACTCTTCAGATCAGGAAGAAAGCAGGGATGCTCATGTAGCTCAATCTCTCCAAGGCTTTTGATAAGGTAAATTGGAACTACCTGGAAGCTGTTGTCACAGCGTTCGGTTTTGATCAAAGATGGAACAAGTGGATCCTCACCTTTAATCAAGTCCTCCTCCTTTTCCATTCTCGTCAACGGTTCTCCTTCAGAAACATTCACTCCTTCCCGGGGTATTAGGCAGGGAGATCCTCTCTCCCCCTTCCTCTTTGTGATTCTCATGGAAGGCCTAAGTCGTCTCATCCACGAAGCTAAAGAAGAAGGCAACATCAGAGGTTTCCGACCTCTTCACTCCAGTCCAACCACACTCATCAGCAGTTCGTGGATGATACCCTGCTGCATGGCACGCCCACAGTGAAAGAAGCGCTTGCCTATAAATCCATCCTAACTCTATTCAGCAAAGCTTCAGGTATGGAAATTAATCATGCTAAATCAAAGATTTTTTTCTTCAATACGCACTTAGCAATTCAGAAGCATCTCACAAGCATTTTGGGATTTAAAAGGAGTTCTCTGCCCTCTAAATACCTGGGCGCCCCGCTAACCTCAAAACCCTGGAAAAAGCACCACTGGAAAACACCCTAGCCAAGCTGGAAAACAAATGCAGACACTGGACTCACAGAGCCCTAAACTTTGCTGGCAGGCTAGTCCTTACCAAAGCCATCTTGCAAGCCATTCCCCATTACCTTCTTTCCATCCTTCCTGCCCCCCAAGGTATTCTTCACAAAATCAAAACAATCCAGAGAACTTTCTTATAGAGAGGTAACGTAGAAAAAAATAAATGGGCCTTAGTTGCCTGGAACAAGCTATGTAAATCCAAATCCCTAGGTGGCCTCAACCTAATAGACCCCCTGACCTCCAACAATATCTGTGGTGCAAAATTATGGTGGAGATGGCTCACAGAACCTCACCTTCCCTGGGCAAAGCATTGGAAAGAGAAATACACACCCAACTGCAACGAGACGGATCTTATCCGCCTTCAGGAGGTTCCGGAAGGCTCTCCAATATGGAACCTTGCCAAGCGGAATCGCAACATCATCCAAGATCACAGATTTTGGGAAATTAGGAATGGAAACACAATGCTCTTTTGGGAGGATGCTTGGCAGCAGCTTCCTCGTCTCGCAATGCTAGATTTGGAAAACTACAAGAGAGAAGTTCAAACAACAGGCAATTACAAAGTAAACCAGTACTGGAGCCAGGTCACCAATGAGCAAGAATGGAGAATCTGGAACCCCCCAAACTCCCTCAGCTTCACAGCTGAGAGTGCTCAAATTCAGAGCCTCCTAACCATTCTCAACAAAAGGAAAATTCGAACTTCTTCAGCCAGTGATCAACTCAGATGGGGAATGAAAGGGAATGGCAGCTACACCCTAAAGGAAGCCAGGATTCAATTACAGAATGAGCTAGGGGAAATCCTCCCCTGGAGTACCAAGGTCTGGGACAGCCTCTTCTGGCCCAAAATCAAAACCTTCCTCTGGTTCCTTATGAAGAGAAAAACCCTCACTTGGGACAACCTTCGGAAAAAAGGCTTCTCAGGCCCTTCAATTTGTCCCATGTGCAGAAACGAGGAAGAAACTATAAACCACCTGTTTAACTCTTGCATTTGGGAAAACAGTATATGGCAGTGGCTAGAAAACACCCTGCAACAATCCAACAGGAACATAAATTCTATCCAGGACACAATTAATCAATGGCCGGAAGAATTCTCGAGCAATTACAGGGTAAACAGCATCTGGAAAATCATCCCAGGCTTTGTAACCTGGACCATATGGAAGGAACGAAACAGGAGAATTTTTCAAAATGAACAGAGGAATTTTGAGTTCTCACAGATTACCTTATCTGCAAACATCCGTGAGCTAATCTCTGCCAAATGCACGAGGTTATCCGACGCGAATCCTTCGCCCAGGGACCAACGCATTGTGGCCAGCTACAAACTGGAAAATGCAAATAGTGCACCAACAGACAGCAGCAATCTCACACCTCCAAAGGACTCACCAGGTTGGCATAAGCCCCCGACAGGTTTCCTTAAACTTAATTTTGACGGGGCCTCCCGTGGCAACCCTGGTCCGGCGGGCATAGGGGGTGTCATCAGAAACCACAGAGGGGAAATCCTTTATATTTACAGTCAAGCGTTAGGAGAAGCCACTAATAATGAAATGGAGTTTGCAGCGATGGAAAAAGGCCTTAGAATTCTGCACACAAACCGGATGGCCAACGTCGTCATAAAGGGAGACTCTGAAGTAGCCATAACTGCTGCGAGGCGAATTTACCATGGCACGCTGGTTAGCAGAGTCACGAAACATTGGCGATTAGCCCAGGTAACCGAAAACATAGCCATTTTTCTACGCAAAATGAAAGGCCTCACCTTCCAGGCGATCAGAAGAAAGGGTAACGCGGTGGCAGACCACCTGGCTAACATTGGGATTGAGAACCCAAACGATCCGAAGGACAGCTGGTGGGACGACATCACGTGTCCGGACCTTAAGGCAACCTGCCTTCAGCATGCCAGAAAGGACATCGCCCAGACAGAAAACGATGACGGAACGGTTTTGGCTCTCTAGTTTCCGGCTAACCAACATGCTGACTAAGCACTCCACCTTAAATCCGGATGAGGCCGAAAGACACTCGGCACATTGCATAACTGTCAGGCGACGCAGGCACTCGGATCTGTACTGCCCCGTGATCTGTTTGGATCCGCAGCGTTGTAACCACAGGAGAACTAAGCCTACCTGGCGGGCTAAGGACGAGGGGATAATCGGCAACAATAATAGCTTTCAATTATTCTCTGATACCACATCTCTTCCTTCTCACGGTAATAATCACGACAAGACTCGCAAGTGGCCCTCCCTCCTAAGCCCCCCCTCCAACCATCTTCAGGCACTCGGCTATTTAACTACGTCCTTGGCAGATGGGGAAAGCACTGTTTTATCATATTGCAAGGTGAAAAGGTTGTGCACTGCCAACATAGAGTAAGGTATAACCGTGGCAGGCTCCCGCACCATGAAAGGTGAAGGCTGTCGCAACCAGGCTGCTATAAAGGACCTCCTTCACGCCCAAGAAATGTATGAAACACAGACCTCGCAGCGCAACAAGCGGAAGTTGGGAGATTTAGAGAGCAGCGTCAAGGAGGAGGAAGCTAAGTTATCTGACCAGCAGTTGGAGAGGGAGGTCAGTTGGCTGCAGGACCTAGGCATAACCTACACTCGAGCAACCCAGTTTGTCAGAACCCAAGCTGAGGCTTGGAGAATGAAAACAATGTTGGCAAAGGTTCTGACAGCGAAGGAGGAGCAAGAAGAAAGAGTCCAGAAGCTCAAGCGCCAAATGGACGCGATGGAGCATGATCATATGTGTGTTGTCGAAAGCACTGAGTTTAAACTATCTTCACTTGACCAGCAAGCAGATTACCTCAGTAAAAAGCTCACAGTCCTCATCAAGCTTATGAAAAATGTGGCTAACTCTGAGGGTCTCTCTGGGGAGACTTCTGGTGTTCCTCCGAAAGACACTCCGAAGCCGGGGCCCAGCCACCAGCCGCAGCAGGGGCAGGACCCATCGCTGAGTGTTGCGGCCTTCGTTCCTTTTTGCATACTCGGTCACTCTCCTTCCAGGTTTTGGTGCTTTCTGTTTTCTTTTCGCCATGTACTCAGCTCTCTTCTCTGGGCATCATAGGCCCCCTAGCTCTCAGTTTACTGGTTTTCATGCTGACCCAAATTATCGAGGTCGCCGTGCGTGGTGGGCCGTTTCAATTTTTGGTTCTCTGACTTGGCGGCAGGTTCCTACTGTGGTCATTTTCCTTGCCGCCCTGTGTGGTGTACTTGTGTTGAGTTTTGTTTTATGCTGCCGCCCTGAGTGGTGTGCCGGTTTACCCTTTTGATGAATGCAAATCTTTTTGACAGGCGAGCCTGTTAAGCTGCCCTTGAATCTGCATTTGCAGAAGTTTTGTAACATAGGTTCCTATTGTTAATACAAAAGCTTATTTACACAAAAAAAAAAGATAGATCAATCTTAAGTAGGGATCTAACATGAGCTAAGAGGGATCAAATTTTTTCATGTGCAATTTTTTTTAGAATGCAAAATACAATTTGCTATTTTTTATTGTTTAAATTGTACTTTTGAATGCTAAATGGAGTATATATAGGACCAAATAAAAATTTTAACCATAAAAACTTTTTTTCTTTCTATATATAGATATATATGAAGTTGATATCCACATAAACTAGTTAACATGGATCTTCAAATAGTTTATTTAAATATGCTGTTGAAATATTTTTTAAATATAAAATTTAAACTTTGATTCACACATTTTTTTACTTCTAATTACTTCAAAGCATATTTTTTTTAATTATAGTTGACATTATTTTTCCATTTAGAACATAACTTTTAATTTTTATTTTTATTTTAAAGGGGCAAGGAAGGACACACAAGCTTACTCATCTCCTCATACTATGTTGTAGAATGAGCCTCTCGGATCAACAAGCTAAAACAAAATATATATAAAAAAGTATGTCACATGTCTATTTTAAATGTTAGAAGTCATCTATGTCACACAAGGATTGGAGAAATGGTAACGTTATATATATATATATATATATATATATATATATATATATGGGGTATCTATATTGTTGATGTGAGCTTGGAATATGTCGTAAACTTATCTAAATTAGATTAAGAGTTTGTTTGCTTGGGACTTAAGGAAATATGTTAATGGTCCAAAGGCATCAGGTATAAGTGAATGCTTGCTCTCTCATGGACCATTAGGGGTAATTCGAGGTCACATGGTTTTTTTAATAATAGTGATAAATCAGCCTAGATTTATTAATAACAGTCAGTGAATAAAAATTGTCTCACTGTTAAATTGAATTTACAACTAAATTATGATAAGTTTAATAAAAATAAAAAAACTAAAACTAAAAATAAAATCTATACAATTCACATCAATTTACTATTAATTTAGTTTGAAACAATGCAATTCTATAAAATATTAATCCAATTTAATAGCATGCCGAATCCTTTATATTATACAATATTAAAAACATCTTCGCAGCAGCGCAAAATCGAGTCGGAGGTGGCAGGATTCTGGCTACAGTGTAGTTGGTCATTATTGTATAAGTGCATTTCACATTTCAAGATGTTAATGAGAACTTGTGGCCATGGTCATTGTTGTTAATTTGAAATTTTGGATAGCAATGCCAAATCTAAATTTAAAAAGGAAACCTACTCAATAACCTACATCTTAATATTAGTGAGTTAATGGGCAGTTAGGGAATGTCTTGCTGTTTCCTTTTGAGGAGAAACTTTACCATTACTTTCTCCACTATTTCTCCAACTCATTACATGCCCAACGTACACATCTCCACTATTTCTCCAACTCATTACATGCCCAACGTACACATTACCATAAGAGAATCATCCCTGGGTGTAAACTTAGAAGTTCGGGAATATATGTTCTTTCCCTTTTTAGAAAATTCCCCAGTTAAAAAATAGAAACCCTACCTTCACTTTCTCTTCCATTGTCACAATTTTGCGATAAATAGAGGCTCGGCGTGACTCTTAATTTTAAGTTTGGCATCTGAGATAGGGAAGACCCAGTTACACAGTTAAAGAGAAAAATGGCCGTAAGACAGAGAGAGATGGAAAGGATGGTCGCGATTTCGATTCTGGTCACTCTTGTTCTTTTCTTCATCATTGTTAATGTTGCGGAAGCATCTCATGATGATGCTGCTACAACACAACGAACAACTTCTGGTATGCGTGGTTACATTTTATGTTTTTATTTATGATTACATTTTCTGTTTTTATTTATTTATGATTTCTCGTTTATAAATATTGTTTTGATTGACTGAGTGCCCGACGATACAGTAATTCCTCAAGACCATTGTCATGCTGTAACACCGCCGTGCACCCAGATCAACTGCCCGCTCCCAGATCAATGCCAAAATGATTCTGGTCTGTGCTGTGTGCCCGACGATACAGTAATTCCTCAAGACCATTGTCATGCTGTAACACCGCCGTGCACCCAGATCAACTGCCCGCTCCCAGATCAATGCCAAAATGATTCTGGTCTGTGCTGTGTCCCTGACGGCTTGCATGCACGTCCTCGAAATTAGTTATAATTTTGTTTTGTTATTATTTGTAACAAATAAATTTGATTAGAGCATAATAATAATAACGTGGCATCCAATTTGCAGATGGCTTTTGTTTTAATATGTAACAACTAAAATTCATTGCTCACTGTGAAATGCTGTCTTATGCAGTCATCCAGATTTTTTGGTTTGTTCACTGTGAAATGCTGTTTTATGCAATCATGCATATGCTGTTTTGTAAGATTTTGTAGTGATTATTTCATGGAGTAAGTTTATGCTTCAACTTACTAAATACCTGGAATACGAATATACCTGGAGTAAGTTTATGCCTCACAATTGACTCTCACTATCAACTGCCCCACTTAAATTTAAATTTATGTATAATTGGAATAAGAATAAACCTAGCAAAGATCAACTTGACAGAATAAACAAGCCACCCAAATCTCACACGAATCAAATAAACTGATTTATACTAAATAAATAAATTTCAATAAATTATGGTTTCGGTACTCATTTTCATTCTCATCAGTCCTGTCCATTGATGCAAATGCTTGGTCACTGAATACATAAGTTTGGGTTTCTCTGCACGTTCTTGTTATGAGGAGAGTAATGGTCTGATCCAGATGAGTATCGCTCTGAGCTGCCCATAATACGAAAATCGGATTTTCATAGAGTTCTCTATTACATAGGATCATTAAAAGGGTAGTCCAAATATATTGTGTTGGGAGAAGAGGCATCAATGCCACATAATTCAAGGATTGCATGCGTGAATTTCAGATTAGTTGTGGACTATATATCTGTGTTATCTTGGAGGAAGTTGTCTAACGAAAGGAACAAAGGAACTGGTCTGCGAAGAAACCCTCCATTTTCTGTATCTTCCTTTTCCCTTCAGTACAGTTCACTGATTTTTCAATAAACTTGTTTATGGTTTGTAAGGTTATAACACGTGCGATTTTATTGGGAAAACACTTTTTATTTTTGTTGGTCATTTCCACCATATAATTCCTGGGAAATCTTTTGTTTCCCATGAAGGCTATATTGGTTTAACATGCTGGCATTTGACATTTGGTCGCAGTTCAATTCCCAAAGGTAGCCATCTTCTCAAATACCAAAGATTTATTTTGAAGATGCACTATACATCCTTCAAAGAACATGAACCTCACATTTTGAGAGGATAGTGTACTCTGAAAACGTACACCCTTTATGAAATTTGTTATTATAAAATAGCCAACGTTTTCACCCTTTATGAAATTTGTTATTATAAAATAACCATTGCTGTAGGTAGCGGTAGTCCGTCTGAAATATTAAACGACTAAATTGTACCAAGTGCTTAAAAAAAAATGATATCTTATGAAAGGACTCCATGTTTTTATGTATGTTAAATGGAGCCAGGAACAAGTGCTTTACAAGTTCCAAAGGTTACCGCAACCCTGAATATTATGGGTAAATGGAGCCAGGAACAAGTGCTTTATATACCTCGGGATAAGATGGATTAAAAGGACACAAAAGTACTGATGACAAGGCCCAAAATAGCCGATCAAATTTTGTAAGCATACAATATGTGAGAGAGATCAGCCGTCATATTGACTTTAGAGCAAAGAGAGACGCTGTCAAGCCTGAAGATGCCCAGAAAAAACAAATGCTCTTGCTCGCCGGAGAAAATTCAAAAGAAAATCCGGGTGGGAGGGCAGGAAAAAGGTAGAGGATTCCAGACGGGAAAGCCAGAGGAGATAGATATGAAAAAACCAGAGCCTGAAAGATGCTATTCCGAGGGCTGGGATTGAGAGACAAAACAGCAGCAGTATATGTGAAAGATACACCACCAGTTTGCAATTTTAACTCGAATGTCCCAGCAAGAACTATAGATGAAGAAGATTGACTTTAGTTTGCTGAGAAGGGAAAACCACATTTTTCCAGAGTCAAAAGTTGTATGCCATACACAGAACACCGAGAGACAAAAAAACCCAGAAACAATTCTTCTGCCCAAATCCTACGACCAGCCCCAGGAAAAATGAACCTCTATCCTAGCAAGCATCTCCATACAATATATGGCGAGGAGGAGACCCATGAAACTTATAATCAGTGAATTCAGAAATCTAAAGACTGCCAGAGTAAAGCTTAGCCACCTAGAAATTAAATTGCCCGACATTGATGACCATGAGAAATCATGGGATACCATTTGACCAGATAATAAAAACAAGCTAAGCAATAAATCTCATGATATGAGACTAGCAGATTTAAAAAGCTATTTTATATAAGGAAACTGTGCTGGAACCATAAGATGAGGAGAAAAACTATCATTTACTTACAAACCAGAGTGCAGCTATCTAATAAACAGATTCCATTTAAACTGGTTATAGAGCGTAAAAAAACGAGATCTGACCTGATAACGGAGGGAAAAATACCACACGCCGAAGGGAAGCTGACCACCACCAGGGAGAAATACCACACGCCGAAGGGAAGCTGACCACCACCAGAGGGATGCCGAACCAGGAGGAAACAGAGAAAGCAAAAAGAGTGCTTGTATGATAGAGGAGCCCTGCCCCCGGGCGCAGGGAGAGGTGAAAAAAAACTGAAGCCAAGTAGGGAAGCCAGAATATAAGGAGAAAAACCCCGGAGCTGGAAGCTTGCGACGTGGCTAAGAGACGATTGCATGCATTGCATGTAGGTTGGGAAGATAGCACGTTGCCAACTCTCCGAAAGCGACAAAAGGTAAGGAGAAGCTAGCTTACCCGTGGCAGCGGGGCCATCTAGAGATCCCCATGGCTGGCTGTGGATGGATGCATAGGTCGGCTAGGACACACCTGGTTGGCTGTAATGGCGGCGACCTCCCTTCGCGCTCGGCTCTCTCACTATTTCAACAATGGGCACGCTTACATCACCCCCACCATCGTTACAGGAGTTATTAAAACCCTCCTATATTATTAAAACCCTCCTATATTATTAAATAATGGGCATTCTGAAACCTCCTCTTGCTTTGCTTAATGAAGATATAATTGTTGCAGAGTATTGAAGTCCTCTTGCTTTATTAAACATAATGGGTGATCTATCAAGGTGCGGAACAAAAATAGATCTCACAGTTTATTAAACATAATGGGTGATCTATCAAGGTGCGGAACAAAAATAGATCTCACAGTTCCAAGGGGTTTGAATCTGACGTGAATCTAGTGTCGCATAACAGAAACTGACCGTCGAAAAAATGGTGTCGAATGGTGGTCAGATAAACTGTGTGGGGTGGTTGACGGCTTCTCAAATATTTGTAAGAAATGTATCAGTATCCGAACTTGCACATGAAAAAACCACCAAGCTGAAAACTTTTGCATTTAGTTAAGCATCAAATTTATAGCTGAAACTGCCAACCACTCTGATTTGTTTCAATAAATTAACATAAAATAATATAAACACAATATATGTTTGTCCATCTCTGATTGTATCAATGTTTCTAGCATCCCATAAATCTGTGCCATTTTCAGCCAGTGATGATGGTTGAGAACAAGTTAAACAAGACCGGCTGCATGGCAGCTAGTCCCTGCCTAGTTGGTCCAGCCACCAGCAGCGTCCTGTGCATAGTTGCAGGAATCGCCCCCCCCCCTCGGATCCTAAGCCCGAAGCGCGCTTCGAAGCGAAGCGTCCACGAATCGTTGGGCGAAGCGCGATTCCAAAAAAAGGTGGCGCGATTCCGGAAAATTTTGGCGATTCCTGCCATTTGAGGAGGCGTTGCCCCGGAAGCGCGATTCCGGAGGCGCTTCGGGCATGGGGTGGCGCCACGCAACCTGCCCGGAAGCGCACGCCACCCGCACGCCACCCAGGCGCCACCCGCACGCCACCCAGGCGCAACCCGCAGGGCAGCCAATTTCACTTAATTTTTTTTTAATTTTTTTTTAAAAATAAGCTAACTAAACATGAGGGGGTGGGTTGG
>APFE030645504.1:954-12244 GCA_000404065.3 Pinus taeda
CGGTACGAGAGGTTTATCATCCACAACCTTCGAGTAATGGTTTGGATCAGTTTCACTCCTAGTGAATCTCAGCTGCATTAGACAGCTATCAATCCTCTCATACTATGCCCGAGGTGTCTTGCTTCAAGCCATAGAGGGCTTTCTTCCACCTGTATACATGAGATTCCCTGATCATGAGTCTCAAACTCCTCGGGTTGTTCCAAGCTTGTGGACCTGCGGCATGAGGGGAATGATCCCCTTATAATATTTTCCTTCGTTACATTTCAGACATGTACCTTCATGCTCCTTTTTGAATTCAGGCATCCTAGTCACCATCTGACTCCCAGACCTCTGGTGCTGAGTCAATGGACATGGTCCCTAGTGGACTTCCTGCAACTTGATGCAACCCTGAACTCAAAAACATCTTTGAAAGATCTATTTTCAAACACGTACCTTTCCATCGATAAGTGCCGCCCTGTAACTTTTGACTTCCATTTCCGAGATGGACATCAGGTTCTTCTTGCGATCAGGTACATAAAAGAGATTATGGGGTTTCTTGCTTTCGTGGAAGAGTCGACCATTTCCTTGATGACCTGCATTACCAGTCATTCCTTTAATCATTGAAGATGTCCCAGGAATGATTGTTATCTTCATCAAGAGATGTGTCTCTGCCATTCGCACATTCCTCCGCATAACGTCCGAACTTATTTCAACAAGGCATCTGCCTTTCCTTCCACCCTTAGATCTGAACTTCCCAATAAAGTGATCTTAAGATGGACCATCAGAATAGATCTGAACTTCCCAATAAAGTGATCTTAAGATGGACCATCAGAATCTTCCGCTGCACCATTCTGATAACATTCTCTGCTTTGACTTCACCCTAGGTGAATTATGAGGAACCCATTGATCCTTCTGTCTTGTCCCAACTGCCTTTGGTGATGGCTCTTTCATTCTTGCTTAGGCATTGTCTTCACCTCAGCTCTGCTATCATGTTAAGCTTGGTATGTTCTATGCTAGAGCAATTTATTTAAATTTTCACAATTTGCAATCACGTCAGCATTAAGATAAACTGCAGATAGAACATAAATATAAAACACAGAAGACAAGCCAAGACAAGAGGAGACAATATGTGGCGCAAGCCAGGGACAAACCCCACAATGTATGGGGAAACCCTTTGATCAAATCTTCTTTTATCTTCAAAGTTCAGCAGAGAAAGAGAGAGAGTACATTAACAACAAAAGTCAACACTTTGACTTGTCTAGATCAGAGCATAGATCATCTCCTATAACGATGAGATCAGTTGAAGGCATTCTGCTTCAACTGATCCTCCAACCTATCATCATCCTGCATCAGGTTCTCAAGCTGCATCATGCTGCACTATGCTGCCCATGTCCATGATCTTATCCATCATAATGCTGTTCAAACTAAGGTGCATCATCATCACGCTACTGCCCCTGCTAATTTATCATTGTCCTGTCATGCACATGATCTCATAGTGCTGCCCATCATGTTGCTGCATCTGCCTTCTCATTGCTTCATCATGCTGCAACTCATGTCAATGATCTTATTGATCATAATGCTCATTCATCATGTTGTTCATGATCTCATCTATCATGCTGCCATGCTTATGATCTCAGTCATCATGATGCTGTCCATGCTCCATGTCCTCATGCATTTATGCTACCCATCGTGCTGATGTTATAACTTCATGATGCTTCACCATAAGGCCATATGCACATCAGCCTTAGCTGCTTGCTATGGCTTGCAACCTAGCAAAGCAGCTAGGCTATAGTTCCAGAATC
This sequence comes from Pinus taeda, assembly GCA_000404065.3. Classification (NCBI taxonomy): domain Eukaryota; kingdom Viridiplantae; phylum Streptophyta; class Pinopsida; order Pinales; family Pinaceae; genus Pinus; species Pinus taeda. The sequence continues at coordinate 2,736 of APFE030645504.1, forward strand.
CTCCACGCAGTCCCATTGTTTGTCGTATAGGGTTTGCTGTGTGATCAGGGCTGCGTATTAGTTTTGAATAGCGTTTATGCATGTCTTCTTAACCAACGTTTATAGTGTCTTCTTAACCAGCGTATCACTGTCCAACGTTTTTCATAACCAACGTATCACTGTCTAGTGTTCTTCATAACCAACATATCACTGTCCAGCATTCTTCATAACCAACGTATCATTGTAGTTATAACCGAAGCAGATTAGGGCTGCGTGGTATGACAGCGTGTATACATCCACGCTCTTTTCTTTCCTTCACTGCGGTTGACTTTGCGTGGTATATTATATATAGCTGCGTTCAAATATATATCTATATATATATTGTGTTATCACTGCGTGGCATATACATAATTTCCTGCGTGATGTATCATGAAGTGCGTATATACCTCCTGCGTGACTGTATGCTGTGCATAATTAAGGTGTCGTATATATCGTAAATGTTGTGCTTCCTCTGTGACTGTATCATACGATTGTATCATACGTAATGACCTCTTCATCATTGCGACTTGATCACTATGGCACCCAAGACTGCATATGAGTCTTCATGACCAACGTATAGGGTTTCATCATAGTGCTGCGGTTACCCTTCATTGTAGCTACTCGACTCAATGCGGATATTCGAGTTATGCTTCGACTGTGCCTTACGTTTTGACTGCAGCTAGAAACCTTTGTCTTGTTTTACCATACCAGCGTAGGCTTCTTCTTGGACATGACTGTAATGAGATATTTCTCCTTAATTGTATGACAGTTTCTAGGGCTGCTCCATAGCTGTGATTTAGAGCTAGGGCATCATTGGCCAGCATCTTATTCTTGGTGTCTCACTCCTTCTCCAAAAACCCAAGACGTGGAGAGGAGGAGTTCACATGAAGAATGTGTCCCCAAATAACATTGAATCCTCTTCTATTTATACCAAAAACGAGAACGACGAATAGACACGTCGGTTGGGCTTCTAGAGCCTACATAAGTGCTGGTTGGCTTGATAATAATTACATAGACAAAATAAATTCATATCTCCATAAGTACTTATCGGAATCGGATGATCTTTGGATCAATCCTACACCTCTCGACGAGAGGGATCCAATAAAAATATCAGCTGCCATAAATAAGCCGACCCACATGAAGTTTGGCCCTAGTTGCCAATTTAACACCAACTGACCCATGACATCCTCCATTCATGTTGTAGATGTCTGACAATTATGACAAACTGTCATTCTCCACCAACTACTGCGCAACTTTGAGAAAAGAATACATTTGTGCTACTCCTAACACTTCACTGTACAATGGTACTACTGCCAACTCTATTATTGCACTACATCTAATCTCAAGTGGTTGTTGCTGCAACTAAAATTCAAATCTCCAGACCCTGCTACTGAAAAGGGTTCTCCACTATACCCATTTGTTATCTAAAATAGACGAACTTTGCTCTCCCTATATCTTTTGTGAGTATACGACAACTTGCACTTCTGTGGGAACATGTTGTAGCTAGATTGCTCCACGCTGCACATAATGTCTGATGAAATAGCATTGAATATCTATGTGTTTTGGTTGTCATGAAACACTGGATTTTCAAAGAGCTTGATGCAACTCTAATTATCACACTAGACACTGGTTGCTTCCATTCTCTGCCTGAACAAGCTCACTAGCAGCTTCCAAATCCATTGCTTCGCACGTAGTTGTACTAGTTGCTATATACTCTGCTTCTGCAAAGCTCAATGCTACTGAATTATGCTTTCCGCTGCCCAAGAAACCATCCTTGATCCGAAGTTGACGCAGTACCTAGAGGTATTTTTCCTACACACGGAACTGTTTGCCCAATGTTGATTTGGGGCAATAACGGATGTTCTCTAGCCATGAAAAATGGTGGAGAGGCTAAAGCAAATGAGATCTCCAAGACCCAGAAATGGTTTGGGGAAATTCCACCCGATTAGAAAGAATTTAAAATAATTAGTATTTTAATGGAGTTCTAAGTCTAACTTCGGAAATTAAAAATATTAATGGGTATTAATATAAAATTGGGTGAGAATGTTCTAAATGACATGGATCAAGCCAAATCTAATCTTAGCTGTTGATTAGAGATTTAATCTCGGTCGTTGAAGACTCAACAAAAAAAAGTATAAGAGGAGGCTTGAGGGTCAGTTGGAGGTACAGCAAGATTGATCAATCAATTCGATTTTCTGAAGCGGAGTTTGTTGAGAAATTTTGAACAAGTGATCTGAGTTGCAGCGAGGGGCAGTGAGCGCATAGCAAAGAGGCAAAGATAGTGTCGAAGGGCCAATGCAGTGATTGAGGCGGCTATGGAGAGTTAGCAGAAGCTACGCAGAGGACCAGAGAGACTGCACAGAAGCTAGCAAGGCCTGCGTGGGTGACGCAGAAGGCCAAAGAGACAACGCAGAGGAGCAGAGGGCTAACGCAGGGGGTTCCGGAGCTAGCAGAGGCCAGAAGGGTTGACAAAGAGCCTTAGAGAAGCGTTGGAAGGGTTTTCATGGGGCAGACTTGCTGAATATCTGCTTCTGAAGACAGGTATTACTATTGTTGGAATTTCTAAGTCTAACTATTAGAAACCCTTCATGTACTTTTTTTTTTAATTTCTGCCTACTTGTTATGATTAATTAACAAGTTATTTACCATGTAAATGTTGAATATAAATACAAGTACATGCTCAACACATTACAGATCATCAACTGAAGGAAACAAAACAAGCACACAAGTGACACCGTTGTTTTTGGACCAATGTCCCCGAAAAAAACCAATGCGGGAAAGCCATTGCAGCTATCTGAGGGTTTTAATTATTAAGCAGTTTTAGAATAGAATCTGGGTGCCAAAACTAGCTCACCTAGCAGAGAATAATCTCAGCAGTAGTACCTCTAAGACATATAGAATGCCAGCTATCCGACTATCCGAGAGGGTCGGAGACAGATGTTCCGGTTGAAACCCCGGATAAACACTCCGACAGCTCCCAGCTCCAATCTGCCCCATGAAAACCTCAGCGTCAGCCTCTAGGGACTGCGTTAGCCCTTTATGGCCCAGCGTCAACCTCTGGAAGCATTGCATCAGCCCTTAGAGCCTCTGCGTCACCCACGCTGGCTCTCTAAGGCACTATGCAGCTCCTCGGTGCCTCTGTGTGAGCCCTGGCTGGCTCTGCGTGAATCTCTCGCTGCCTCCGGGCTTCTGTGTTGATCCTCCTGGTACTATATCTACCTCTCTGCTTCTGTATTCACTACCCCTCAGCTGCAACCCTGATCACTCTTTCGACTTCCTCAGCGAACCCTGCCCCAGAAAATCGAAATCTTGATCAACTCGGTGTGTTCTCCAAGTGACCCTCAAGTCTCCTCTTATACTTTTCTCGTTGACAATTCAACAGCCGAGAATAAGTCCTTAATCAATGGCTAAGATTAGTTCTAGCTTGATCCATGACTTTTGGACCCTTCTACCACAGTTTTATATTAATTCACATTAATATTTTATTTTCCCTAAGTTTAGACTTAGAGACTCCATTAAAAATATTAATTATTTTAATATCTCCCAAACTGTTTAGAATCTACCCAAACCATTTTTGGGTGTTGGAGATCTCATGTGCTTTACCCTCTCCACCAATTTTCCTGGCTAAAGCACATCTGATGCTACCCTAAATCAACAACTGCCAAATAGAAATCTCTATTGGGTGAGCCAGTTTGGCACCCTAGTTGTACTCAAGAAAGTTGCTCGATAATAAAACCCTCAAAATTGTTGCACCGGTTTTCCCAAGTTGGGTTTTTCCGGGGATGATTGTCCAAAAATAACGGTGTCCCTTATGTGTTTGTCTGTTATTTCAGTTGATGATCTGTAGATGAGTTGAGACTGCATTTGTATTTATTTTCATTATTTATATGGTTAAATAACTTGTTAAGGAATAAACAAGTAGGTGAAATAAACCAAATAATGCAGTAAGAATTTCTAACGGTTAGAGTTAGAAATTTCAACACCCAATCTGCGTCTATGAAACGACATAATTTGACATCATCCGCTCGAGTATACCTTAGCCCATACTCTATTTGTTGAAGAATCTAGGGCAATTAGGGTTAATGTGATTCTTCTTTAGCATGATAACTATTTGTGAGGTATTTTAACTTCTGCTTCTTAGCACAATCTTCTCTTCATATCATTAGTGTGTGTATTTCTTACTTCATCAAATAGTTACCAAAATACAAGAGACAAGAACACAAGATGGTGGCTTTCTGCCAGGGCCAAAACCTCTCCCTCTTGGAGAGGAAAACCTGTTCAAAATTCTTCTTATAAAGATTCCAATTGACGAATACCAAGACCCTTGACAAAAGTGCTTGACTCAAGATTAACTCCAAGATACCTGTCACTTTCCCCTATAGTCTTCGGCCTTCAAGTTACAGACTTTTATCTTCGCACTATGTTGCTTCAGAACTCTTCTTTCACACTGTTACATCACTGTGTTACTTCAGACCTCGGTCTCGTTTTTCCTTTGTTGTCTAGGTATAGTCCTCGACTTCTAGTATTCTCTTCTTCTTCGGCTTCTACAGTTCAATGATGAGAGTATCACTATATTGTTGTGACACTGACTTATAGCAATCTTCAAACCTTCGCTAAGCTGACAGAGATAGGATAGACTCCACCCAAAAACTCCTTAAGACATTTATCACCTTCTTGCTTCTTGTAATGCATTCTTCCTTCTTCGTTGTATTGATCAAAGAAGTATGAGATTCCTTGATGATTGTGAGGTGAACTCACTCCATATATATAGTGACTAGAGTTATCATATTAGGCCGACATATGAATCTGGAACTAGGCCGACATTGCCTTCAGGAGACCACTGTCTATATTTTAGCCGACCGCAACAGGTATAGTGACAATCATTTTGGAGCATAGATTTTGACTTTGACTTCTAGAATATTTATGACAGTATAATAAATCCTAAAGACATCAAGAAGAAGTCTTTGACCTATGGTAAACACATCTTTCTCATGAAACCCATGATGCAAGGAATAAAAAATTCATTTGATTCTTCTTTACATAAAATTATAATTACAAGTCATAATGAAAACCGAACCTAGTTACATTTTCTTCAACACTCCCTCTTAACTAGGGATGTATTCATAATGGTACTTCGTCATTCTCAATCTGAAGAATTTTTCATAAGAAGAATCAGATTGGTAACCCATCTATATAGCATCATAGTAACCAGCATTGTTTCCACAGCAAGGCCTATACTGACAACTCTATCTCTCATCAAATCAAAGCACAATGTTGGCGAGACCAATGACTATAGACACCTTCATCATTGTCTCTCAAGGTACATACCCACCCAGGTATTCACTGAGTATGCCCTTCTAGGACTATTCTTTTCTTGGATTCCCAGCCCTCAAAGAATATCAGTCATCTTGCCTACTCTTGTCTTGGATGCCCTACACATCCTCAAAGAGCATCAGATGCCAGATGATTACCCAATCCTCCATTCTTTCTTCCAAAGTGAAGACAAGAATGGTGTGTTTATCTCTCCCTCTCAACTGCGGAAGATATGCCCATTCCTGTAAAGGAATGCATCCAACCTCCCTATGAACAAGGACTTGCCAGAGCTCCCTCTTAACAAGGGAATCTTCTTTCCATCAACAGCTTCTTCTTCGTGGGTCCTTCAAATGCTTGATCAACTTTTGTACTTTGATGTCATGAAATTCAGTTGAGCTTCTTCCTTGTAGGGCATTGGCCATCAATCACTTTCCTTCTTGGTGCGTCATGTCATTTCTTTCTTCATGGCAAGTGACCTTCTAGGTACATATCTGGAACATTCTTCATCTGGCTACTTCCTTCTCTTCATGCTTCTTTCAAGTATTTCCATCCACCACATGAATACTAGTTGACTTTGTGCTTCTCGTTCCAATAGCCCTGCATGAACTTATCTAGACATTATTCAAGAAATCAAGGCACGACATTAAATGAAATCGTACCTTTTGAGATGGCTCTTTATCATGACATCTTTTTGTAGTTATCAGCATCTTACATACATGTTGACTCATTTCCCAAAGATCTTCACCTTGATGCTTCCTATGCTTGAGCTGCCCATCATGAACCACTAGTATCCTTTTACCAAAACTTCTTTGGAGACCTTCTAACATCATGACATTTGTGATCTTGACATCACCAAAACTGTTTTATGATCTTGAGATCATCTTCACTTCTAATTCAGCTTCAAGGTGCTTTTGACTCCTACATTTGAAAACATTCTTGACATGCTAGTGATATTGTTGTTGTTGATTTTGGGTAGCATTGGAAGTGCTCTAGCACCGAAATTTTGTGGAGGGCCTAGAATACATGAGATCTCCAAGACCCAGAAATCATTTGGAAAAATTCCACCTAGATTGTATTTTATTCAAATAATTAATATTTTTAATGGGGTTCCTATGTCTAAACTTAGGAAAATAAAAATATTAATGAGTATTAATGAAAGAACGGGAGAGAAGCTTTTAAGAGACGAGGATCAAGTCTAATTTAATCTTAGCTGTTGATTAGGGACTTAATCTCAACCATTGACTCATCAACAGAAAAAGTATAAGAGAAGACTTGAGATTCATTTGGAGATACACCGGGCAAATACTCAGTAACCCAAGGGAAATCGATTCTGAAAGAGAAGGAGTTCAATTTCAGAGGGAGAGTTGTAGGGTGAAGGAAGAGGAGGGCATCAACGTCAGTTAGAGACTGAGGAGGAGGTGACGCAGAGCATTAGAGGGGCAGCGCAGAGGGAAGATCAAAGAGAGCGCAGCAAGGGACACACTCCTCACGCAAGCCTCATGTAGAAGTGATGCAGACGTGATGCAGTGAAGGCTGAAGGGTTTCCGGGGTGTCAGAATTTCTCCAGAGCAGAGGGAAAAATTGTCTCAAGTGTTTCTCTCAGAGGTATAGACTCTCTATATTCTATAAAATCGTTCCTTGTAAACAAATTGTTGTTGGAGAAAAATAAATAAACCCTCATCTGTTGCACCAGTTTTCCCGCATTGGGTTTTCCCGGGACAATTGTCCAAAAACAACTGTGTTGATGTGATTGATTCTTGTGCTTGTATATTATCGTTATTTTCTATATGCTATTATGTGACAACTGCAGTAGAATTTATTTAAGTAGGAGAACTAAATCAGTCACTGCAGTAGAATTTCGCGTAAGAAAATTTCACATGGTATTAGAGCAAAGATCAGGCAACAAGATTAGAGAATCTGCAATGAGTCGAGAGCATGATGCTGGGGCAGCAACTCAAAAGGACTCACGCAGTTCTCCCGGGAAAGAGGAAAGCATGAAGAATATGGATCGTGACTGTTCAATGTTATCTTCCACACTGGAAGAAGAAGTCCCTTGCTTAGCAAGTTCTGCTTCCTCTGAGGTTTGGTATATTGACAGTGGAGCCTTTGCACACATGACAGGAATACAGGAATGTTTTTCGAGCTATCAGGAAGAACGGATGAATTCCCAAATCGCCATGGGAAATAAGTCAAAATGCACCCCCGTAGGGAGAGGTACTATAGTCTTTCAAACAAAAGCATGGGATCGACTTCAAGCAACCAATGTGATGCATGTACCAGGATTGGTGATGAACTTACTCTCTGTACATCAGTTACAAAACAAGGGCTATGATGTTTTCTTCATTGAGAAAAAAGTATATGTCAAACATCCGAGTTGGAAAAAGAAGGCCTAAACTGGAGTCAGAAGTAACAAGTTGTATAAGTTACAGCTAGAATTTCCAATGGCACTGATAGGCTGCAGTGGGGAAAAAGGTTTGAATGAACTATGGCACATGAGGACGGGGCACTTGCACCATGGGGCTCTAAGAATTCTCGGAAGAACCGTCACAGGAGTTCTAGAGTTGAGTATTAAACGAGACGATGTATGTAGAGGGTGCGCACTAGGCAAGTACGCCAAAGCAGCTTATTCCAGAAGTAACAGTAGGGCTAAGAGTGTTCTGGGATTGATACATTCAGATATCTACAGACCCATGTCCGCAAAAGCTCTTGTGGTGCCGAATACTTCGTCGCCTTCATTGATGACTATTCTAAGAAGACTTCGATCTACTTTCTCAAAACCAAGGATGAGGTTTTTGATCGATTCAAAGAGTTTAACGCTCTGGTTGAGAATCTGAGAGGAGAGAGGATAAAAGTGTTGCGCTCAGACAATGGTGGAGAATGGAAGGATAAGGACTTCACTAATTTCTATGCAAGGGAAGGCATCATAAGAGAATGTACAACTCCTTATAATATTGAGCAGAATGGAGTAGCAGAGAGGAAGAATAGGACTATTGTCAAAGCAGCAAGGTCGATGTTGTATGATCAGGATATGCCAAAACTTCTATGGGCAGAAGCATGCAACATAGCAGTGTATGTCCAGAACAGGACTCCTCACAAGGCATTGGGTAAGATTACTCTGGAGAGTGTCTTCACCAGTAAGAAGCCTGAGGTGAGTCATTTCAGAATATTTGGGAGTTTGGCATACTACCATATACCTGAGGAAAAGAGGAAGAAATTGGATCAAACTGTAGAAAAAGGATATCTTGTGGGATATAGTGAGAATGCTAAAGCATATAGAGTCTATCTTCTGCATAATAGGAAGATCGTAGTTCGATGGGATGTAAAGTTCATGGAGGACAAAGCTTTCAGGAAATCCCGAGAAATGTCTTTCGAAGAGCAGTCAAAGGATGATCCATTGGCCCAGCCACTTCAACCAGTAGAAACCATCACTAGTATTTCTCCTCAAGAAAAAATTCCAGAGGTATCAAAACAAGTGGAGTCTCAGGAAGAGGAGAAGCAAATAGATTTAGCCACTACCTGTGGAAGAAAAAGCCGAGAACTTTGACAAATACTACGAGATGCAGAGTATTTCGTCGGAGCTCCTAGGAACAAGAAAAGGGAACATAGACAGCTAGATAGGTAACCCTCTAGTTTTCAGGAGGTCATCCAGCATCAAATATGGATAGATGCTATGGTGGAGAAATACAGTTACATAATGGTCAATGATGTCTGAGAAGTGGTACTTAGGCCTCATGACAGGTTAGTTGTAGGTCCGACATGGATCTACAAGGTCAAATATGTTGCAGATGGCAGTGTGGAAAAATACAAAGCCAGGTTCGTGGCTAAGGGGTACGCTCAGAAGGAAGGGATTGACCATAGTTGCGGGGGAGCGCCCCCCCTCCATCGAACCCGCTCCCGAAGCGCGCTCCGAGCGGGAGCGCCTCGGGAGCGCGCTCCCGAAATCGCTCCCGGACGGGAGCGATTTTCGAGAGCGCCATTCCGCCTAAAAACATTTCTCTCGCTGCCGTTTTCGGGAGCGGTCGCTCCCGGAGTGCTTTTTTAAGCCCGGGAGCGATCGCCCCTGGGAATTAAAAAATCGCTCCGAGAGCGATTTTAACCGCGCCGGGAGCGGGTCGGCGGAAAAAAATTCCGCAGACCCGAATAAAAAAATAAATAAATAAATAAATAAAATAAAATAA
>APFE030645506.1:0-64491 GCA_000404065.3 Pinus taeda
ATTCATTGACGATTTCTCCAGGTTTGTCTGGTTAGGACTTATGAAGCATAGAGATGAAGCATTCAAAAAATTCAAATCCTTCAAAGCCCTGGCTGAAAAACAATCAGGTCACAAAATTAAGTGCCTCAGATCTGACAGAGGTGGGGAATTTACTTCAAATGAATTTTTCGATTTCTGTGAAGAACATGGGATAAGAAGAGAATTCTCTACAGCAAGAACTCCTCTGAAAAATGGAGTCGTGGAAAGAATGAACAAAACAATCAAACAAATGGCTCGTGCTATGCTTGATGAATCAGGAACTCCCGCAACCTTCTAGGGTGAAGCTGCTCATGCTGCGGTGGTTATTCTCAACAAACAAATGTCCGGGTAAATAGCACTCAAACTCCTCATGAGCTCTGGAATGGTACGACTCCTACGGTAAAGCACTTCAAAATCTTTGGGAGCAAATGCTATATTAAGAATACTGATGAGCACCTTGGCAAACTTGAAACTAGAGCAGATGAAGGCATTCTTCTTGGTTACTCTCCACACAACAAAGCATACAAATGCTACAATAAAAGACTTGGCAGAATTGTTGAAAGCATTGATGTAGTGGTTGATGAGAAGGGATACATTCCTAGACAAGTACATCATGAAGACATCGAAGAAGATGAAGGATACCCTCAACGACAGAATGATGAAGAAGAAGAACTTCAAGAAGAACCTCAAGAAGAACCAGAGGAGCAGACAAGAATAGAAGAAAAGACTCCATCCAGATATGTTCAGAAGAATCATCCAGAATCTCAGATTATGGGGCAAAAAGAAGCAGGTGTACAAACAAGAAGAACAGTTGCAGAAGCCTCAAGCTATTTGGCATTACTCTCCTCTACTGAACCACAAAATGTGAAAGAGGCATGAAAAGATGAATGTTGGATAAAAGAAATGGATGAAGAACTTGAGCAAATCGAAAGGAACAACACTTGGGAACTGGTTCCTAGACCAAAGGATAAGAATGTTATCGGAAAAAAATGGGTCTTCAAAAATAAATTGAATGAAAATGGAGAAGTAATTAGAAACAAGGCCAGACTTGTTTGTAAAGGGTATGCGCAGCAAGAAGGAATAGACTTTGAAGAAACGTTTGCTCCTGTTGCAAGACTTGAGGCCATCCGAATGTTCCTTGCTCTCTCAAGTTTTCAAAACTTCAAAGTATTTCAAATGGACGTAAAATCAGCCTTTCTGAATGGGGACTTGGAAGAAGAAGTATACATTGAACAGCCATATGGGTTCATTATTGGAAATGATACAAATCTTGTATGCAGATTGAAAAAGGCTCTCTATGGGCTCAACAAGCTCCAAGGGCTTGGTACTATCGGTTGGATAAATATCTTCACCAACAAGGTTTTTCAAAAGGTTCAGCAGACAGCAATCTTTATATAAAAGTTGAAAATGATAAATTACTAATACTTGTTGTGTATGTAGATGACATTATTTTTGGCAGCAATGAAGAAGAGATGAGTCAAAACTTTGCCTTGATCATGCAGAAAGAATTTGAAATGTCCTTGCTGGGAGAACTAACATATTTCCTTGGTTTACAAATCCAACAAAAAGAAGGAGGAATCTTTTTATCTCAAACCAAGTATCTCAAACAGGTATTGAAGAAATATGGCATGGAAGATGCAAAACCAGTGTGTACTCCCATGGTCACAGGATGTAGCCTCAATGAAAATGATGAATCTGCAGCAGTACATCAACCGACCTACAGATCTATGATTGGAAGTCTACTTTATTTGACAGGTACCCGACCAGACATCATGCATGCAGTAGGAATAGTTGGAAGATTTCAGGCAAATCCGAAGGAGACTCATCTTCAGGCAGTGAAGAGAATTTTCAAATATCTTCAAGGGACACAAAATTATGGCTTATGGTATCCTAGAGATACAGATCTCACACTTCATGCTTATACAGATGCAGATTGGGCTGGAAGTGTGGATGACAGGAAGAGCACAAGTGGTGGTGCATTCTTTATGGGTTCCAGACTGGTATCTTGGTTCAGCAAGAAACAGAGTTCGATTGCCTTATCTACAGCTGAAGCAGAATATGTTGCTGCTGCATCTTGCTGCACTCAACTCCTTTGGATGATGCAGACCTTGCAGGATTTTCAAATCAATTGTACTCCACCTGTCTCCATCCTATGTGATAACACAAGTGCAATCAGCATTTCAAAGAATCCGGTCATGCATTCAAAGACAAAGCATATACCGATCAAATATCATTTTCTTCGGGAACAAGTTCTTGAACAAAAGGTTAAGTTGGAGTATGTTCCTTCTAAGGAACAAGTTGCTGATATTCTCACCAAACCATTGCCCAGAGAAGCCTTTGAATACCTCAGGCAAAAGCTTGGGGTTGTTGATGCATCATCTTGTTGAATCCCTTTTGATGGTTGTCTGCACCGGTTCAGGGGGAGCACCTAATGCATTGTTGGCATTATGGAGGAGATCATGAATGCTGGTCTGAATGATGCTGCAATATGTCTCTATCTCTTTCATGTTCATTTATGGTGTTTGGTGGATTATGGTTCTTCTTTGCAGATCTGGTTCATCTTCAGGGGTAGCATGTTCTTAGGGGGAGCATAACCCTTTGCCCTTGATGTCAAAGGGGGAGAATGAAGCTGAAGATTTTGAGGTTGCCATCAAGTCTAAAGGCGGAGATTGTTGGCATTATGTTTCTGGTATGGTTATATGTTGCAGATGTTATACTTGATGGCAACGCCCCTGGCATGGCTCTCATTTTGATGAAAATAAAGCAGTACGCAGGAGAACAGTTCAGGAGGTGCGTACCCGCAGGTATGCCGTGCAGGGACCACGTCCAAATATGCGGGTTACCCATTCATGGGGTGCGTACCACAGTGCACATTCTTCAAGGCAGTAAAGCGCGCACACGTGGGGTTTCCTATGGTATTTAGCCGACGGTTTTATATTATCATGGTTTTGGCCCGTGGTATTAGTCCATGATTTGAGGAAGATCATGCCTATATAAAGCTAAGGAGATCATTTAGTTTGTGTATCTTTGAGCATTGAATATCTTAAGATCTGATATATTGGGTTCTCGGTTTAAAATCTTGATCTATAAAGGAGAAGTTAGAAGCGAATCTGTGAAGGGTGATCTCTTGAGCGCAAGTTCAAATCTGAGCATCTGACTATATTTCGGCCCTAATCAGAGGTATGCAGAAGCGGCGAAGGAGAAGCGCGTGGGTACGCAGAGGCGATGAAGAAGAAGTGCATGTGTACGCAGAGGCGTCGAAGGGGCAGTGCGTGGGTACGCAGAGGCGACGAAGGTTCAGTGCGTGGGTACGCAGGGCAACAGTGGTTCAGGTGCATGCCTACTATAGCAGCACACGACGCGATTATTCTTTTGGGTGCGTACCTGCTGTGGAAGTACGTGGCGTGATTATTCTTTTGGGTGCGTATCTACTGAGCTGTACGTGGCGCGATAGTGCATTTGGGTGCGTACTGTATGCAGATCAGTAAAAGGAGCAGTGCATGGCCACGCAGTACAGCAGAAGGAGCTCTGCAGGTATACGCAGAGAGGCAGAGGGTGAAGTGCGTAGCGACGCAGTCCAGTAAAAAGAAAACTGCGTATCTGTGTTAAGATCTTCTGTTGGTTAAATTTTTCTGCTGATAAGGTGTTCTGGGTTCTGTTCTGTTATTGTTGATCTAGTTATTGCAGCTGACTGTATAATTTACATGTACTTGATGATCATTTGATGTATATGGATCCAGTTTGAAAATTTATGAAAAGTGGTCCTTGAAAAGAAGTAGGGGGTTGTAGCTCCCTTCCAGGAGAGACTGGAAAACGAGAGAGAGTTGTAGCTCTCTACAGGTTGCAGCCTGCGTACTGGTAAAGGAGTGCACCAGTACAAGACCATTGTAAAAGGAGTTTCTAATTTGAAAGAAGATAGAGACATACTGCAGCAGGTGGTTTTCACCCACATTGGGTTTCCACCTTATATCTAGTGTTCTTTGATGTGACTGTTTGCTTTTCTTGTTCATGCTCATTATTTATAGTATTGGTATGCAAAAATAATTCAAAGTATAAATAAGGAAGATTTGGTAAAAGAATTAGATAATACTGATTCACCCCCGCTCTCAGTATTATTTTCAACAGAATATTCTTCTTAGCCACCTACATTGTCCAACACTTCATCAGTGAATGGAGTCAGGAAAGGATCATGTACACAAGCATCATTCAACTTTCTAAGATCCATGCATATCCTTATTTCATCCTTCTGCTTCTTCTGCTGTACCACTATCGGGCTTACCCAGTCAGATTCTTCCATAGGCTCAATGATGCCTACCACGAGCATCTTATCTAGCTCTAAGTGGACCTTCTCCTTATACTTCTAATTGAGACAAAAAGGTCTTTGCTTAACTGGCTTTGCATCGGGCTTTAATGTGATCTTCATAACACCCAGGTCCCCGATTATCCCCTTCAGATCCATAAACTTGGTAGGGAATAAATGATCCAAAATGGATCCAAAATACCCTCTAAGTCTTAAAAAAGCAAAAACAATCACAAAGGATTAACTTTTAAAAATGGCGGATTACACTATCGGGCCTAAAAAACATGAACCAATCGTCAAAACAGAGCTATTGGGGGCTTGAACAACAATGCATAGGAGCTGTCAGATCTGGTCGATCAATAGTCCAGATATGATCGACATATCACAATTAGAAGTGGCGAGCGGAGGTTATCAGAGGCAGCCATATGACAGTTGTGATAGCAATCAACGCAAGTCAACGAGGATTGTTGATCAAGCACATAGATCAACGGCCTAGGTTAACTCGCAATATCACATTGTCAGAATACAAAGGAGCGCTTACCAATGGCCCAAGGACTATGCGATATGCGATTGCGATATATCGCATCACATTATTGCATCAGAGCAATACAAAGGAGTGGGGCCGATATAATTGTGACTTGCGATAGCCGGACCCGATCGGGTTATAAATGAAATTTAATATAATTTGAGTTCCGGAAAAAGGGCTTTTCCTATGTAAAATCGCATTTTCGTTAAATAAACGAAAAACAAAGGAAATGTGAATTGGGTGATAAAACAGACCTCAAAGGTTTTTTATATGCAGCGATATGTGTTTTGAGTTTTGAAATGAGTGGGATTTCGGGTGGGCCTTAGGTGGTAAGTGGTATTGGTCGGGCTCTGCCTGAGCCCATACACTGGCCGACACATGGCTAGGTGCCGGAGAGAGAAAAACACCCTTTTTTTTTGGGGGGGGGGGGGTAATCTCCGGCGCATAAGCCACCTGAAATCAATAGCAACCATTGGATCAATGATCACATAGATGAATGGTAGACTAGCGATAGCGCCCAAAGATGGATCTGAAGGAGTTATAAGGCAAAATTAATAATATTTCAATTTTGATAAACTGCGTTTGGGCAGATTTTCTCATGTTTTTGTGTATTTCTTTGTGTAAACAAAGAAAAATTGTTTTGGGGATTTCAGAGGCTCTGATGGTCCCTTCCATTTCATAACAAGTGGCCACCATACCTGAAGAGGCTATACCATGATTGGTTAATGCTCAGAGGGGACTTGAACAAAATGAGGCTGGAAGCCAGAGAGCTCGAAAGGGAAAATGAATAAACCAGTGTCGATTGGCTTAAAAGCCATAGAATGATAGAGACAGAGGCAAGCAATACTGAGATAGAGAGAAAATAGAGACAGGGAGTGAGAGGGAAAGTCTGTGTACTCAAAGAGACTTGAGGGATTCAAGTAAACTCTTGATGTTTTGTATCTATTGCATTGAGACTCAAATTGAGCTCACTTTTGTAAAAATCTACTCTTGAGGACATAAGAGAGAGGTCACCACTGAAGCCTGGACTAGGAGATGTAGCCCAAGGGTTTTGGGTGAACTCCATATTAAACTTGTTGTGTTATGTGTGTTTGTCTATTGTGTTTCTCTAACTGTTCATTGTCTATATTATTCGCAATCTTATCGATTCATTGCACTAAGTAATATAGGAAAATCCATGCACATGAGTTTGTAATACCTTAATATTAGTCTAAGATCTCATTTTCAGATCAAGTGGTATCAGAGCTTTAGGTTTTCTAAGGTTAGACAAGCTTGTGCTAGATTGTTGAATGCTAACTAGGTCAAAGCTCAAACTAGGAGAAGGAGAACTTGTTGAGGCTAATCCAGAAATTGGAAGAGTGTACCCTACGAGGAGAATGGTAGAACAAACCCTATTGGAATCAGAATCTCAGTTCATGGATAGTTTCATGACCATGAGAGCCATGGTGGAAGAGATGTATCAAGAATTTAAGAAAGGTCGAGGTGAAAGTAATTCAACCTCCAAACAAGACAAAGGAGTAGAAGAACCTTCTCTAGATGCCCCAGAGGGTAAAGGGAAAGGGGAAAAGCTTCCTCCATCATCTCCTCCATCATCACCTCCATCATCCTCATCTCCTAGCTGTGAAAAGAAAAATAAGAAAACATTTGTGATTAAATTAGATGTGAAAATTGATTTGCCAATCTACGATGGAGAATTAAATGCAGAAAAGCTAGATAACTGGATTAGATAGATTGATGTATATTGTAGGGTGTAGAACATTTATTTAGAGAGGAGAAAGATTCAGCTGCCTAGCCTTCACCTTGGAGGAACTACACTAGTGTGGTGGGAAGGCAAGACACAAGCTGATCTGAAGAGACATGGTAAAATTCTTTCTACCTGGAATGAATTTGTTTCTACCATTAAAAAACAATTCTATCCACTATCTTATATGTAGAAAACAATGATAAGTTGGCAAACTCTTTGCCAATTAAAGGGGAAAAGTGTACAAAGCTATACCCAGGAATTTAGAAAAAGAGCTTTAACTCTAGGCATATCCCTAGACTCACCTGAAACTTTGTTGAAGTATATAGGTGGTCTGCATAGCTATTTGAGGCACACCATTCTCATTTTTAACCCCACTAGCCTAGATGATGTATCAGTTCAGGCTACACATCTAGAGGCTACAAGCAAGAATGTGAACCCAAAGATTGGGGGATCATCAAAACCCTCTGCAAGCAAGAACAAGGAAAAGAAGAAGCAAAAATGGAAGGAGAGGAAGGCAAACGTTGTACAGAAAGACAAACCTTCATGCACTCACTGCAAGAAGAATGGATGCGATGATGAACACTGCTAGTATTTACATCCAAAGCTGAAACCTAAGAAGTTTGGTGGTAAGAAGAAGGAGACTGCTACTACTATTCAGAAAGACTTGGGGTCAGACTCAGGTGATGAAACAATGGTCACAACCATAGGTATAAAAGGTAAAAATTCTAAAGCATCTACATGTAATTCTGCACAATCTATTGATAATGAAGATAATGAGAGGAAAAGACATGAGCTTTTTCATATCAGAGTTATTTCCAAGCACCAAAAGATTGATACTTTATTTGATAGTGGTTCACAAGTAACTTGATTTCCGAAACAATTGTAAAGAAGTTGGGCTTACTAACAACACCTCACAAGAAGCCATTTCCATTAGGTTGGATATGTGATAAAGCAAAGCTACAAGTGACTACACAATGTACAGTTTGGTTTGCTATTAGGTCAACATTTGTAGATGAGGTTGAGTTAGATATAGTTCCCTTGGATATATGTGGTATTGTTTTTAGGAAGTCCTTACTTGTATGATAGAAAAGCCATTTTCTATAGAACTGAAAATAAGTATCAACTCACAAAAGATGGAATAGAATATATTGTAAGAGCTCATCAACTCAAAAATAACTATTCTTTCATAAATTTAGGGTAGATGAAAAGAATTGTAAATTCATGCAAGCAATTTTTGCTAATGGTTGTAAAGGAAAAGAACCCTGATAAGACCAATGTATTTGAAGGCTATGATGCTAAACAAAAAGCTGATTTAGTTAAGCTATTTCAGAATATGATATCCTATTTCAAGAACCTAAAGGTCTCCCACCCAAAAGGGAAATAATACATGATATTCATTTGCAGCAAGATGATCCATTGCCTAACATCGGAATGTACAGGTTATTCGCTTTAGAGAATGCAGAGATAAAGAAGCAGGTACAAGAGCTGCTTGATAAAGGGTTTATAAGACCAAGCACATCACCATGTGGATCTCCAATCGTGTTGGTGAGAAAGAAAGATGGTTTGTGGAGGATGTGCATTGATTACAGAGCACTGAATAAAATATCAATCAAGAATCGTTATCCTCTTCCTCGCATTGATGATCTATTAGATTAGCTGAAAGAAGCAGTTTACGTTTCCAAGTTTGACTTGCATAATGGTTATCATCAGGTCAAAGTTGCAGAACAAGATGCATGGAAGACTGCTTTCAAAACAAAGCAAGGGCTATATGAATGGTTGTTTATGCCTTTTGGCTTAACTAATGCTCCTACCACTTTCATGAGAGTTATGAATGATGTACTCTGACCTTTTATTGATGATTTTGTAATTGTATATTTAGATGACATTCTTGTTTTCAGTAAAACATGGGAAGAACATTTGAAGCATGTAAAGCAGACTTTGGATGTTTTGAAAAGAGAAAATCTCTATGTGAAGTTATCAAAATGTGAATTTGGAAAAACATATTTAAATTATTTGGGTCAATTGTAGGGGGTGGTGAATTGAAGATAGATCCCTCTAAGGTCGAAGTCATTGTGAACTAGCCTAAACCCAAATCTGCTACAGAAGTTAGGAGTTTCCTAGGAGCAACACAATATTGGAGAAAGTTTATTGCTAACTTTTCCTTGATTGCAGCTCCCTTACATGCTTTAACAAGATTGAACAAGTTGTTTCAGTGGGGAGGCAAACAACAGAAAGCCTTTGACACCTTAAAAGAAAAAATTAGTACAACACCAGTACCAACACTGCCAGATCTTCAACGACCATTTGAGATTGAAACAGATGCTAGTGACTATGCCATGGGAGCAGTGTTGATGCAACATGGTAAACCCATATGTTATCATTCTTAGACATTTACCTCTGCAGTAGTTAATTATCCCACATATGATAAAGAATTGTATGCATTAGTACAAAGTGTGAAAAATTGGAAACATTACCTAATGGGAAAAGAAACAATTATACATATTGATCATCAACCACTTCAATGTTTGCACTCACAAACTAAATTGTAGCAATCAAGACACTATAGGTGGATGGGTTTTCTATAGCAGTTTCATCTTGTCATTAGATATAAGAAGGGCATACACAATAAGGTTGCAGATATGCTATCAACACCAATCATAAATGCAACTACTATACTTAAGCATAACTCAGTATTGCATGAAAGCTACATTGAACAATATGCTCAAGATGTAGATTTTAAATATGTATATGTAACTTTAAGTCATGGCAAACAAGTAGAAGAATTGGATTATCATATTAAGGACCAACTCTTATATGCATTCCAAAAACTGAAAGAGTTAACATAATCTGAGAAGCACATACTTCTCTAATATCAGGTCATTTTGGTGCAAGTAAAATAGTTGCACAGTTGCAAAGGTTATATTATTGGCCAAGAATACATGAAACAGTTTCTAGATATATTAAAGGGTGTACCATGTGTGCTACAAGAAAGCCCAGTAATAGAAAATTAGGCTTGTATAGTCCACCTCCACTTCCTTCTCATCCTTGGGAAAGTGTTTCCATGAAATTTGTTGGGGGATTGACAAAATCTAGAAAAGGTCATGATTATTTATATGTTATTGTGGACAGGTTTAGCAAAATGTGTATTTTAATACCTTGTAACAAGCAGATTACAGCTGAACAAACAACAAAGTTGTTCTTTCAGCATGTATGGGTTCATTTTGGGTTATCCACTTCCATTTTATCTTATCGAGATTCCTGATTTGTTGGGAAGTTTTGGTCAAGTCTATGGGAGTTGATCGACACCAGATTGAAGAAGAGCACAACATTTCATCCACAAATAGATGGTCAAACAGAGGTAGTCAACAGGACAGTGATCCAGTTTCTCAGGGGCTATTGCACCAAACATCCCAAGCTTTGGGATGAACATTTGTGTTATGCGCGACATGCTTACAATCGTGCCAACCACTCTTCTACATAGAGATCTCCTTTTGAGACTTGTTTTGGTTTTACACCAAATTCTTCCTTGGATTTTGTCTTTGGTAAAGACATAGCAGTTGATGGACACAGTGATGTGGACAAAGCAACAAAGTTGATTGAACAGATCCAAGAAATTCACCAGGCAGTGCAGGAATAGCTGGAAAGAAGGCAGGCTAAGTATAAGGCAAGGCATGACAAGCATCGAATTGAGCATAGCTTCCAACTTGGTGATCAAGTCTGGTTGTACATCAACAAAGATAGAATGCAAGGTGAAGGTAAGAAGCTGAAGCTAATAAGGTATGGGCCTTTCAAGATACTTGAGAAAATTGGTGAAAACGCTTTTCGCCTTGATTTTCTAGCTTATATGCATATCTATTCAGTCATTAATGTAGAGAACTTGAGACTATATGAACCTTCATTGATTGAAGATCCTGAAGAGCAAAGTCAGTTGCCTTCTATTAATGATCTGTTGCTTGAATATCTCAATGAGTTGCAGGAAGACACAATTCTGGATAGGAAGGTGAGAACTATGTGTAGAGGCGATGTTGAGTACCCGAGAATCAGACTCAAAGGTTCAAAACCAAGTAGTGCAAGATGGATAGATATTGGACAAGTGAGGAAGTTGTATCCTCACTTAATCAATGCTTAAAAACCAACTTTTAGTGGTCCAAAAGCTTTTTCAGTGGGAAGCGTGATCCAAAATGGATCCAAAATACCCTCTAAGTCTTCAAAAATAAAAACCACTCGCAAAGGATGGACTTTTAAAAATGGTGGATTACACTATCGGGCTTGAAAAACATGAAGAAACAATGAAAAACAGAGCTATCAGGGGCTTGAATAATGATGCATAGGAGTCGTTGGATCTAGCCGATCAATGGTCTAGATCCAATCGGCATATCGCAATTAGTGGTGGCAAGCAAAGGTTATCGGAGGTGGCCATATGATAGTTGCAATAGCGATCAGCGCAAGTCAACGAGGACCGTCGATCAAGCACAGAGATTGATATCCTAGGTTAACTCACAATATCACATTGGCAGAATACAACGAGCACTTACCAACTACCAGGGGACTATGCGATATGTGATTGCGATATATCGCATTGCATTATTGCATTAGAGCAATACAAAGGAGTGGGGCTGATATACTTGTGACTTGCGATAGCTGGACCCGACGGGGTTATGGATGAAATTTAATATAATTTGAGTTCTAGAAAAAGGGCTTTTTCTATGTAAAATCACATTTTCATTAAATAAATGAAAAACAAAGGAAATGTGAATTGGGCGATAAAATGGAGTCGAAAGGGTTTTTATACGCAACGATATGTGTTTTTAGTTTCTAAATGAGTGGGATTTTGGGCGGGCCTTAGGCGGTAAGTGGTATTGGCCGGGCTCTGCCCAAGCCCATACACTAGCCGACACATGGCTAGGTGCTAGAGAGAGAAAACCACCCTTTTCGAGCGGCTAATCTCCAGGCGCATAAACCACCCGAAATCAATAGCAACCGTTGGATCAACGATCACATTTATCAATGGTAGACTTGCAATAGCACCCAAAGATGGATCCGAAGGAGTTATAAGACATAATTAATAATATTTCAAATCTGATAGACTGTGTTTGGGCGGATTTTCCCATTGTTTTATGTATTTCTCTGTGTAAATAGAGAACGACTATTTTGGGGATTTCAAAGGCGCCGATGGCCCCTTCCATTTCATAATAGGTGGCCACCATACTTGAAGAAATTATACCATGATTGGTCAATGCTCAGAGGGGATTTGAACGGATAGAGGCTAGAAGCCAGAGAGCCCGAAAGGGAAAACGAACATACCAGTGTTGATTGGCTTAAAAGCCACAGAATGTCAGAGACAGAGGCAAGTAATGCTAAGGTAGAGAGAAAACAGAGATAGAGAGCGAGAGGGAGAGTCTATGTACTCAGAGAGACTTGAGGGATTCAAGTAAACTCCTACTGTTTTGTATCTGTTGCGTTGAGACTCAAATTGAGCTCACTTTTGTAAAACTTTGCTCTTGAAGACATAATAGAGAGGTCACCACTGAAGGTTGGACCAAGAGATGTAGCCTAAGAGTTTTGGGTGAAATCCATATTAAACTTCTTGTTTTATGTGTGTTTGTCTATTATGTTTCTCTAATTGCTCATTGTCTATATTATTCACAACCTTATCGATCTGTTGCACTAAGTAATATAGGAGAATCCATGCACATGAGTCTGTAATACCTTAATATTAGTCTAAGATCTCATTTTCATATCAATAAATCCTGGTATTCACAGAGCAATTCAGTGACCTTATCCACCATCGCATCATCCCAATAGTCTCCAATCTTCACGAATTTGGGTTCTACCTCTATACCAATGTTTGCGTGTTTTGTTTTCAATGGCACAGTTATATCAAGATTCTCAATCTGTGGTCCTTCAACCTTGTGGTGACCCTCTGTTTTTGGAATGTTAATCTTTCGTGGATCCTCATCTTCTTCTTCAGTGGTTATATTATAGCATTCCAGTGGATGGCTCAACTGAGTAGCCCACTCAGGCTGAATCAGGTCTAAAGGATGATGTGGTATCCTAAAGATTGTTGCTTTCACCTCTTATAGTGCCTCATCGATATAGTCAAACCCATCTTCAAAACTGAACGTCATTATGAATCTCTCACACAGAATATCCCACTCACCTGTACCATGGCGAAGATCTGTTTCTACGTACCAGTTCATCAGGACGACATCAAGGGTGTGAAAAAACAAATGCACCCATTCAGGTTGGGGCTTCTCTCCATAATCCTGAGCCCATTTGTCCAAACGTGTGTGTAGATCATCCTGCCCATCATACTTGTCTATCGTTCACATGTTTGGCTTCCCAAAGTGTGTTTTCATCATCCTCCTACATTCACGCCAATCATAAAATCTTCCCTTATGCGTACCCCACCATCTTGTGGGCATAGTGTGTAATGCCCAGTCCAACGCCTGGAAGTGCTGCTTTTCTGGTACCTCCCTCTCAAATGCATCCAAAATGATATCTACATCATTCAGGCCATCATAAGTAGGCAGATTTATTACCTTTGATGACACATAGTGCAGTGTCCAGGTCATCATGTTGCAGCTCAGCATAGTCACTTCATGTAACTGATTCTGCGAGTGCTCCAATTCTTCATCAAAGTCCGAGGTATAGGAACTCTTGTGATCCCATGTAATTCGTCCATCCACCATTGGATTCACCTAGTCTTGGTCTCGTGCTATTATCTTATAGATACAGTCCAGATCATCATCACTCTCATAATTACAGATTGGTTGTTCTTTATTATATGACTCTCTATCTTCTCTATTATTTATTTACATTAATTACAGCTATACACCCAATCCTTCTAATTAGGTGTCAACATTCCACCCCTGAATTTGAAGGGACATTGGTGAGTCCAAGCGTCGTTTTGAATTTTTCAAGATTTTCTCTTTCAAGTGCTTTGGTGAAGATGTTTGCAATTTGCTCATTAGTGGAACAATGGCGGAGATGGATTGTTCTTGCCTCAACATGATGTTGAATCAGATGATATTTAGTATTGATGTGCTTTGCTTGATCATGGAACTTTGGGTTCTTGGCCAACTTTATTGCAAAGGTATTGTCAATCGTGAGTGGAGTTGATTGTATTTGTTTTACCTGCAAATATTCAAGAATTTTCTTGAGCCACACAATTTCTTTTGTTGCCTCAGCTACTACCACATATTCTGCCTCTATTGTGGAATCTTCTAGAACTGATTGTTTGTGTGATCTCCAGGAGATAGCTCCTGATCCAAGACTCATAGCATAACCTGAAGTAGAAACCCTAGTTTCTTTGTCTCCATCGAAGTCTGAATCAAAGTATCCAATCAAGCTAAATTCGCCCACCTGCGTATACTTGATTTGAAAGTCTTGTGTTCCCTTCAAGTACTTTAGAACTCTTTTTGCAACAGACCAATGTCCCTCACAAGGCTTTTGCATAAATCTGGAGAGGATTCCAACAACAAACAAAATGTTTGGTCTAGTAGTAGTTAGGTAGTTGAGACTTCCTACAAGCTGTCTATACTTTGTTGCATCCTCAAATTCTTTTCCTTCAATGGATGTGAGCTTTAAGTTTTGTTCCATTGAAGTAGTTAGAGGATTTCATTCATTCATGCCAAATCTATTCAACATATCTCGAATGTACTTTTTTTGAGAAAGGAATATGGACTTCGGATGTTGAGTTACTTCAATACCAAGATAGTAATGAAAATAGCCAAAATCATTCACTTAAAAACCTTTCTTCAATTCCTTCTTTATGAATTCAATTTAGCTTTCACTATTCCCTGTCATCAAAAGATCATGTACATATACCACAAGATATACAACTATTTTGCCAACTTTCTTGAAAAACAAAGTTGCATCATCAAGATCATAATGTTTGAAATTGAGTTTCAGAAGATGCTCAGTCAGTTTTTCATACCAGGCTCATGGTGCTTGTTTGAGGCCATACAAGGATTTCACAAGTTTGCATACATTATTTTCATGCCCTTTCACAGCAAATCCTTCAGTCTAGGACATAAAAACATTTTCTTTTAGATCTCCATTCAAGAAAGTAGTTTTTACATCCATTTGATGGACTTTCCAACTGTTATGAGCTGCTAAGGCAAAGAGTGTCTAGATGGTAACCCATTTTTTTGTGGGGGAAAAAGTTTCCTCATAATCAACCCCTTCCTTCTGTACAAATCCTTTTGCCACAAGCCTGGCTTTGTGCTTATCAAGTGAGCCATCAACTTTATACTTGTTCTTGTAGACCCACTTGTAGCCAATTGGTTTAGTTCCTAATGGAGGATCAACCAGCTTCCAAGTGCCATTCTTTATCAGGGCATCATACTCCTTTTGCATTGCTTCTGTCCATTCATCATGAGAAGCAGCTTCTTTGAAGGAAGTTGGTTCAAAATCTGTAGACAAATTGAATTCACAATCATAAGAAACATCCATATCAACAAGTGAATCAGAGTCATCTACATTACCTTCATTTATCTGGTTTGAATTTCTAGTTCGTATATTTCCAACCTCATCAGGATGAACACTTTCAAGTGTCTTTGTCAGCCACTTTGGGGGACCTTTCTCAAATGGTCTAGGCTGCTCCATTGATTGAGTTGGGACTGAATCAAGATTGAGTCTCCCAATTTTGTCAATCACATCACTCAAAGTACCATCTGTTGTTGGAGTTTCATGTAGGGGATGTTAGTGTCAGTCCTTGTAGCCTTCCTCTAGTGATCAAATATGCTCTTACAAAGTGGTTTTAGGATGTTACAATCAAATTTTGTCATTTCAGTGAGTTTTCAAGTAAAATTTGGTCTCTAGGTATTAGGTCTAGGGTTTGTTTTCACTCATTTCAAGGTTTTCCAAATGCTGGTCCATGTCGCCATTCAGCTGAGTGTACCATCATTCAAAGAGTGGTCATCATCATTTCAGGTTCCCATGGGTCATTTTACACCTTGTTCATGCTTCAGTTGTACTCGGGTAAGGCTCATTTCCCTCTCTTAGGGTTTTGAAGGTAATTTCTCTTAGATGGTCGAATCATTAGCAAAACTTGTGTCTTGATGTTCATACACCTTCCCCTATCCTTAATCTACCTTATTAAACACTTCCCGTCACTGATATCCCTCAAATTCCTCATTTTCCCACAAACCCTAGTTTCTTGCTACATTTTGACAATTTTCTAGGCTAGGCCTGTGTTTAGCCCTTTTGGACCCCTTCCCCTCACTCAATATTTGCATTTTCACTTTCCCCTATTTCCTAACATCCCTCCCTACTTCCCAAAATTTCCTCAAGAATTTAGAAGCCCCTTATCCCCTTCATTTCCCTCCGTTTCGACAAATCCCCTGTTCCACACATCGAGATAGGTTTTACTCAAATGATGTTTCTGAGCAAGAAAAAATGAATTTGGAAAAACTGAGAGAGCGTTTTGTCCATAATAGGCCTATGAAGAAAAATTTCCTTCACTTTTTACACAGGTGTCATGGTTTTAAAGAAATGTCAAAAATATAGTTGCCTCGGGAGAATTGCTGCACCTCTGGAGTGACCTTTGGAAAATAAAGATTTCTCCTATCTTGGTTGGCCAAATTACTTTCTTGATGAGTGAAATGATAACTATACACAAAGATCTTTCCAATGAGCTATCATGAGCTCAATTTAGAGTTGAGGAAGACCTTCACAAGTTGATTGCAACAACAGTCTGCAATTAGGTAGCCTTATTTTGCACCTTTTGACCAGTCTTACGAGATTTGGCTTTTGACAGGGCAAATGAACTCCAAATTGAAAAATTCAAGCTGTGTTGGAAATTAGACTCAACAATATTTCCAACGAGCTATGGCATGCCCAATTTGGACACCATGAAGGCCTCCAAAAGTGTTCTGCAAAAATCTCTACGCACCTGTCAGCTGGCACTACGCATGAATTGGCGTTACGCACCTGGTGCAGGTTTTACACTGAGTTTTGAATGGGCGCTACACATACCAAGTGCGCTACGCATCTGGGTGAGTGTGCTACGCACCTAGTAGTTGGGCTACAAATAGTTCCAAAACTTATCAAATTGCCTCAAAACTCCAAAATTCCTCCATGGCAAGTAACATCATTTTTATTGCTAAAAGGAATTCTTGCATAATTTTTTGGGATGTATTGATTCTCCAGACATCAAACCCTAATTGTCACTAAATTGTCTCATATGTTGTAAAAACACACTCATTACTACTACCCTATATCATCTTTTACCATTTCCCTAAACCCCATCCTCCTATCCATAATTCCCTAGACAACAAACCCTAATTCCCACATTTTACATTTTCACTACCCCCACTTCATTACAGACCCTATTCACATCACTAAAACCTTACCCACTCTCCCGAACCCTACACTACTTCCCAAACCCTACATGCCCTACTCGCATCATCAAACTCTACCCACTCTCCCTAAAACCCTACTCATCCCTAAACCATGTTCACACATACATTTCCACACTCCCTCCCCCATACACTCTGCCCATTCCATTCCTCCATCCTAATTCATACTATTATCCACAAACCATTCATATAAAATCACATTTTTCAAAATCAAGGGAAAATAATGAAGATGGACAGTGAGTATGAAATGGAGGAAGAAACCCTTAGTGAGAGTTCCATGGAAGACCTTAAGGAGCAAAGAAAGAGCATGATAAACTCAATATCTTGGCCAAAGCATAATTGGCCCAGCATAGCACATAAAAAGGATCACTCATGCCAAATTTCAAGAAATTTGGTGAAGTTTTTGTCATTTTTGAATTTTTCAGGCAAAAAACAGGTTTTTCTGGCAGGTGCGTAGCGCCACCAGCGCTACGCTTTTGATGGGGACCTACATTGGCAGAAAACTTTGCATTTTTGGATTCATCATGAAAAGTTATGCATGATCAGAAATGGCTGGGAAGTTTTGACAAGTTTTGGACCTCCAAAAGGGCTGAAAACACCCTAAAAATGCCCTTTCTGCCACTTTTTGGCCACACAAGAAGCAGCCTTGGGAGATTGCATTTTTGGAGGGGCAAATGGACTCCAAATAAAACAATTCAAGTTGTCCCAGAAATTAGACTCACCAAGATTTCCAATGAGCTATCCTACACAAGATTTGGACCTTGGGAAGCCTTCCAAAACTGGCTTGGAAAAAGCATTATGCATAGAATCAACGACGCTACGCATAGGAGAAAAATTTGCCATTTTTGCCTGTTTGCTCATAATTTCGCTTAGTCTTCTACCAGTTTGATTTTTTCTCTCTCATGGTCAAATTCATGATGTAAATTTATGTACTTTTATGTCAAAATGATGAAAATTGACTTAAGGAGGTAGATACATCAGTTTTAGGTGGTTTTGAACTGAATGAATCGATTTCCATAGTTTTAGAGGCAAGTTGTTCCACTGCCTATTTTTCAGTTCCTAGTTTAGATCTTGTTGAAACATATCCTAGACTCATGTATTTGACCCCTAATGGCTAGCATGGGTGGTTTTATGCCTATATCTTGTACTTTCTTAGTCATTTTTCAAAGTTGGACTCTTGTGGATGTATTGAGCACTATTGTACATCACTTCTGCAGTTTGGCAAGGAAATAAACCAGGCTTTTGCAACATTTTGTGGGATTCTTGTGGTAATGTGAATTAGCATAGTTTCCTTCTCAGTTATTCAGTTGATCTTATGTTTATGTGTGCCATCGTCTCTCTTATTCTGCATAACTAAATGAATCAAGTGTAAAAGGTAGAATGCATTGATGTTTCAGTGCTCTGCCTTGGGGTTTATTTAGTTTTACATGTTTTCTACTATTTAAAGAGGACTCATGACATTTGCATGCCCTCTCCAATTCCTCACCAGTCTTTAGACTCACCATTACAGTCATTTCAAAGTGCTAAAACACTTGCCTACCTCGCCCCACAGAAACCTCCGCAAATCTGTGTTCATTTCCCGGACCCAAAGCTGCCTTCTCAGTCTGATCCAGCAACCAACCATTAAAATCGATCAAATTACCCTGAGCAAGCATACCTAGCCTAAAATTAGTTTTCATATCAGTCATCTCAAGCCTTGATAAATTTTCATTGAGATTGACAAGGAGAGAGCCCTCTCCCGACCTGGTAGGGCTAGCTACCAGGTTAAGCATGGTTTAATGTTACCCTAGACCTGCCTTTCTTAGCCTGAGGTAGATTTAGGCCCTAACAGGGGAGAGAGTGTTTCAGAAGAAGATTCCATAGATTGATCTAGTATATGAATCCCCCCTTCAAGATGTGGAATATGATTATCAAATTCTTGAAATGATTTTGCATTTGTGAGTCTATCCAATTGATCAAGTTACCTTTCAACAACATTGTCATTTTTGGATGATTCAAGAACGATTACATCTTTAGATACAAAAAACTTTTTGTTGACTTCATCGTAGACACGGTATGCTTTGGAGGTGTTTGAATACCCTAGGAAGATACACTTATGACTTCTTGCACCAAGTTTGTTTCTATGTACATTTGGTATTAGGGCATAACAGGTGGAACCAAAGACCCTGAGATGTTTTATCGAAGGAATGTGCCCATACCACATTTCATAGGGAGAATTGTTTCTGATAGCATTAGATGGACATATATTCTTTATATATACAGCACATAGAACTGCATCAACCCAAAACATCATTTTTACATTTTTGAAGAACAACATGGAGCGTACCATATTTAAGATTGTCCTATTCATTCTTTCAGCTACACCATTATGTTGGGGATTATAAAGCACAATTATTTGATGTTTGATCCCATGTTGGCAAAGATAGTTTTCAAATTCATTTGAAGTGTACTATTTTCCATTATTAGTGCGAATAGAGCCAATATGAGATTGTGCATCATTTTTAATCCATGTATGAAAGTTCTTGAATGTTTGAAAAGCATCAAATTTGTTCTTCAATAAATAAACCCAACACACTCTGGTTTAGTCATCAATAAATGTCATCATATATTTATTTCCATTTTCAGAAGGAATAGGCAATGGACCACATAAATCTGAATGAATGAATTCAAGTTTTCTGTGTTCTCTGGAGTGTGAATCAGGAAAGGACTATTTGCTATGCTTTCCTAAAATTCAAGCATCACATTGCTTAAGCTTCCTAGGAATTGTAGTCAAACCAGTAACACCATTTTTCTTCAACAAGCAGAGGCTATCATAGTTCAAATGTCCAAATCTAGCATGCCATAATAAACTTGATGGAAGTGTACCTTCTTCATAATGAGAATTGTATGAGAAATGTTGTGCACGAGTAGAGGTACCCTGCAGCTTGAGAAGCCTTTCTTCTTCTATCCCTGTAATGACAAGTGAGTGGTCAGATGCTTTTCTCACCTCAAGCTTGCCATCAAACATATGAATGGAGTGACCTTGCTGGCGGATGTGGACCAAAGACAACAAGTTTCTCCTCAGCAGTGGGAGATACAGAACATGATGCAAAAGAAAGTCTGGAAAACCAGACAATTTAAGCCTGATTATGCCAAGGCTTGAGTTTTGATTGGTCTGCAAAGTATACTGCTCCATCAACATTGCCAGTAAATTCTTCAAAAAAGTCTTTTCTATGAGTCATGTGGCAAGTTGCTCCTTAATCAAGCAACCAATCTTTTTCTGAAGAAGCAAGTGAAGCATTAAATAAGTCTTCATTTACTCCAATATTACATTGTGCCACAACATAATGAGCAGATTTAGGTGCTTTACCTTTGTCTGTGTCATGGGTTTTACCTTTGGGTTGGTTTCTTTGCTGCTCAATTTTTTCCCAAGGTAAGTTGCATGTGGAGGCATCATGTGATCCATTTCTTTTGCAGCATATGCAGTGCAAATCTAACTTTTCTCCTTGAGAGTGTTTGCCCCACTTCCTCTAAAATATCTTCCTCTTCCTCTTCAACCACCTATTCCTCTGGAAGAATATTGGGAAAGATTCTTTTCTTTATGAGCAAGGCACATAGCCTCTTTAGAAGATCCAAGGGTTGTCTTCTTTCCAAAATCTTTCTCTCTTTCAACAAAAGTTTTCACAAGAGAGTCAAAGGTAATATATTTGAGATTTCCATTTGCTTGCAATGACTCAAGAGAATTGGAGTAAGTAGGATAAAGTGCCTTGAGAAAAGAGATCAGATGAATATCCAATTCAAACTTAGTGTCTTTGATATCATGCATTATAGATTTTACTTTGGATGCAAGAGCAAGAAGATCATTCTTTTGTAATTCAAGGATGAAGAGTTTAATCATGAATTGAACAACTTCAAGTGAAAAGTGTGAGTCATAGAGTTCCTTCAGCTTTTGTAAGGCTTCGAATGAATTTGAAAATGGAAAAATATGTCGACTCGCCTCTTCACTTACAGATGCTGCAATCAATGCATAGGCTTTGTTGTTCTTGTTTTCCCAAATGGCGAGCTCCTTGTCTGAGGTAAGTTGGACTGGCGCTTCATCTCCTTCTCCAATACACACTCATTTCCATAGCTCATTAAAAATGAGAGTGTGTTGGATTTTACTCGACCATTCAGGATAATTCTACTTGCCAGTGAGAACTATTCCCACAATAGATATGATTGAATGCATATCGTTATACCAACAGTGTTAAACCAATAGCATTCAACTTGGTATCACCTTCTTTCACCCGTATACTAGAGTTTGACATTAAAAAGATGAACAACAAAGATAAGTGGAGGAGATGAATGAAGGATGGTCGTCAATGGTACACGATCAATGGTTATCATAAGCAAAACAAGTTGCGACGATACCACGACTAAAGGCAGATTTCGAGTTACAATTAGGATTTCAAGCGGATAAAAAACGGTAAGTGGAATTGAGAGCGGAGCGCCTGATTCCACTGAGGGGTTGACACGTAGCGACTAGGGGAGAGAGAAAAACCACTCGTATCAAGCGTGTAACTCTCGTGCAACTAATGCACCCGAAATCGATATAAATCGTCAAATTTGGAGGTTACGATCAATGGTGGAGATTAAAAGGCACTTTTTAGGTGGGTAACCATTGTGCAAGTGGTCCCCTCTGAAACCAATGTCAGCCATCAGATCTGGAGGTTGAGATCAACGGTGGAGAATGAGCAAGATAAAGTGAAACCTTGGGAATTGTGTCCGAGCAAGTTTAATGAAGGATATGGTCACATCGCAAACATGCAGTGGTACTGATCAGGGAAAGAGATTTGCGATATGTGATTAAAAAGTAGACCCGATGATTTATATATGGGTTTATAATACTTGAGATCCGCCTCAAGGGAATATGGAAAAGGATGTATGTGAATACAAAAAAAGATATATTGTTTTTCAAGGTGAAAGGGTATATATACCATACTCAGAGCCGGAGGAAATCCAAGTCATTACAGCACCTTCAACAAATGTATTAAACGAAAATGAACGAAGCTCTCCTTCGGCTTCAATGAACCATTCGATGCAACAACAATGTATGAGATTTCGCAGGGTTATGGCAGAAATGTCAGCCTACAAAAGATGAAAAACAAAGGCAAAATAGAATAGGAGTTACAAATTAAAAGGAAGCCAAAAAATGATGCCTGCTCTAATACCATGTCAGACCAGGATGTAACTCCTCAAATCAAAAATTCATATATTCATTTAGGTTTTTCATTATTATATACAAGAGGGAGTGACTGTTCGGTTCATCTCCCGATGACTCTCTATCTTCTCTATTATTTATTTACATTAATTATAGTTGTACACCCAATCCCTCTAATTAGGTGTCAACAAGGGGTACGATTACGCATAGCGATTTCTTCTCAAATATCATCTTTTGCTTCTTTAGATTGATTACCCTATTTATATCAGTATCCTAATCAATTCCTAGGAGTGCAGGATAGGGATTTCTATCATCCACAATTTCTATTACTTTAAAGTTAGCCAATGCGCTCGCACCTTGAATATCCACAGTCACCCCCTGTTGCTACCTCATGGGGATGATCTTCTACTGATTCGCCATCCTTAGCTGAATTAGATACCATTATAGCATGGGCCTCCCCATCCTTTCCCAAGTCTGCTTTGGTAGAATGTTTGCATCTGACCCTAGGTCCAAAATAACCTGACAGGATGGTACGAGTGAAGTCACAGGCGATGGAGGTGAAGTTGGAGGTGGTGTGGGTGGAGGTGAAAATCACAGGAATCCTTGTATTATCAACTGAATAGCACTTCACGGAGAAGCTTATGCTACTCCCTCTTTGTCACCTCATGGAGTTGAAATCAATGGACTATATTCAGGACCCTTTTCCCCTTCATTCCTGTAATTTTTTCTGCTTCGCGTAGCTTAGAACATCAAGGTAGTTGCATAACCCAGTTTTCGCACAATAACATTTTAATCCAGGTATTCAAAGATTTCAAGTGCTTACCTCGTGGTCCTTTGAAAAAGTGTTACTCTGCCTCATTGTAGCTAACTAAGCTGTCAACCGTGAATTCAATCACAAATCCTCCTATGACACGATCAAGCCAATGATCGACAGCACAGACATTCTTATCCTCAGATGCTTCCAATTTCTGTACTAGCTCCAGGGTCCAAACAATAGGACCATCAAGTCTCCACCTTCCTTGGCTATTTACTAGCTTTGCGATCCACTAGTATAGCTCAACCAGAAAGGAATAGAAAAAGATCTCATGGATCTCTATATATAGGTACCTATTTATCCATTGTTCCTTTATTAGTCGCAGGCTTCTGTTCTCCTGCGCCGTGAATTCATGGATCTTCCTATCTAACCAGTCCTTGATCTCTTTCTTAGTTGGATTCCAGTGATACGACATCACACGTCTCTTATGCAAATTCTGGTCCCCAAAACGGAACCATTTGTTGGCTTGTTGGGGCCTGACCCAGTGATTTGAAAATGAGATCTTAGACAATTATTCAGGTATTATAGACTCATGTGCATGGATTTACCTATGTTACTTTGTGCAATGGATCGATAAGATTGTGAAATACATAGACAATGAAGCAGTTAAAGAACATAATAGACAACACACATAAACCCAACAAGTGTAATAAGGAGTTCACCCAACACTCCTGGGCTACGTTTCTTGGTCTAGCCTTCAGTGGTGACCTCTCTATTATGTCATCAAAAATAGAGTTTTACAAAAGTATGAGCTCAATTTGAGTCTCCACACACAACAGATACAACAGCAAGAGTTTTTTTTGAACCCCTCAAGCCTCTCTGAGTACACAAACTCTCTCTATCACTCTTTGTCTCTATCTTTGCTCTGTCTCAACACTGCTTGCTATGTTTTCTATCAATCTATGGCTTTAAAGCCAATCGACACTGCTTGTTTGTTTCCTCTTCTCGGGCTCTCTGGCTTCGCGGCCTCTGTCCGCTCAAATCCCCCTCTGAGCATTAGCAATCATTGCTAAATGATTTAAGGGATGGTGGCCACCTGTTCTGTAACGAAATGGGTCATCAAGCCTTTGAAATCCCTAGAAACAACGTTCTCTGTGTTCACAGAGAAATACATTAAAAATTGTGAAAAATAGACAAACTTTCATTTATCATATTTGAAATGTTATCAATTACGCCTTGTAACTCCTATTGAGTCCACTTGTATATCGACATCGCATCTCCACCGTTGATCTGGGAGATCCAGATCCAATGGCTGTGGTTCATTTTGGGTGGCTCTTCCGTACAGGGGTTAACTGCCTGATAAGGGTGGTTTTATCTCTCCTTAGCCTGGACATGTGGCAACCAGTGTATGGGATTGGGTGGAGCCCGGCCCAAACCACTTACCGCCTTTGGCCTGCCCAAAATCCTGCTTATATCATGATTTCCCTTTGTATTTAAAAATACATTAAAATATGAAAGCCCACTCATATCAAACTTGAAACAATATATATTTGCATTAACAAACCCTTTCGAGTTCAGAGTCATTGCATCAACGCTTTATCCTTTGTATTTCTTTTATTTAACGAAAATGCAAAATACAAAGCAAAACCCCGTTTTCCAGATCTCAAAATATATATAATATCATCTATATTTTCATCAAGTCTGGCTATCACGAATCATATTTATATCAGCCCCGCTCCATTGTAATGTTGCGATGCGATGTTGCGATGCGATTGATCGCAAATGCATATTTCACATACCCTTGGGCCGTTTGTGAGTGCTCCTCTGTAATCGTCGATTGTGATATCACCATTCAACTTGGGCCATCGATCTGCATGCTTGATTGACAGTCCTTGTTGACCCATAGCTATTACAATCGCAACTGTTATGTGATAGCCCCCGATTGCATTCGCTTGCCATTGTTGATTGTGATATGTCGATCGGATCTGGACCATTGATCGACTAGATCCAATGGCTCCGATGCAAAGTTGTTTTAAGCCTCCAATAAGCCTTATTTCACTAATTTATTCATGCTTTTGCCTCCCGATAGTGTAATCTAACTTTTTGAAGAGTTCTTCTCATGTGATAGTTTCGAGTGTTTGAGGACTTAGAGGGTGTTTTGGATCCATTTTGGATCATGCCTTCCCACTGAAAAGGCTTTTGGACTACCAAAAGTTGGTTTTTAAGCATCAATCAAGTGAGGATACAACTTCCTCACTTTCCCAATCTTTATCCATCTTGCACTGCTTGGTTTTGAACCTTTGAGTCCGATTCTGAGGTACTCAACATCCCCTCTATGCGTAGTTCTCACCTTCCTGTCCAAAATTGTATCCTGCAACTCATTGAGGTATTCAGGCAACAGATCATTAATAGAAGGCAACTGACTTTGCTCTTTGGGATCTTTAATCAATGAAGGTTCAAATAGTCTCAAGTTCTCTGCATTAGCTATTGAATAGATGTGCATGTAAGCTGGAAAATCAAGGCGAAAAGCATTCTCACCAATTTTCTCAAGTATCTTGAAATGCCCATACCTTATTGGCTTCAACTTCTTACCTTCACTTTGCATTCTGTCTTTGTTGATGTACAGCCAGACTTGATCACCAACTTGGAAGCTATGGTCAATTCGATGCTTATCATGCCTTGCCTTGTACTTGGCCTAGCTTCTTTCCAGCTGTTCCTGCACTGCCTAGTGAATTTCTTGGATATGTTCAATGAACTTGGTTGCTTTGTCCACATCACTGTGTCCATCAACTGCTATGTCTTTACTAAAGACAAAATCCAAGGGAGACTTTGGTGTAAAACCAAAACAAGTCTCAAAAGGATATCTTTGTGTAGAAGAGTGCTTAGCATAGTTGTAAGCATGTTGCACATAACATAAATGTTAATCCCAAATCTTGGGATGCTTGCTACAATAGCCCCTGAGCAACTGGATCAATATCCTGTTGACCACCTCTGTTTGGCCATCTATATGTGGATCAAAGGTTGTGCTCTTCTTCAGTTTGGTTTCTATCAACCCCCATAGACTTGACCAAAACTTCCCAACAAATCAGGAATCTCGATCAAATACAATAGAAGTGGGTAGCCCAAAATGAACCCATATATGCTAAAAGAACAACTTTATTGTGTATTCAACTGTAATCTGCTTGTTACAAGGTATTAAAATACACATTTTGTTGAACCTGTCCACAATAACATATAAATAGTCATGATCTTTTCTAGATTTTGGCAGTCCCCCAACAAATTCCATGGAAACACTTTCCCAAGGATGAGAAGGAACTGGAAGTGAAGTGTACAAGCCTAGTTTTCTATTGTTGGGCTTGCTTTTAGCACACATGGTACACCCTTTAAAATCTACATCTTGAGCATATTGTTCAATGTAGCTTTCATGTAATACTGAGTTATGCTTCAGTATAGTAGATGCATTTATGACTGGTCTGGATAACATATCTATAGCCTTATTGTGTATGCCTTTCTTATATCTAATGACAAGATGAAACTGTTGTAGAAAACCCGTCCACCTATAGTGTCTTGATTGTTGCAACTTAGTTTGTGAGTGTAAATATTGAAGCGGTTGATGATCAGTATGTATAATTGTTTCTTTGACCAATAGGTAATGTTTCCACTTTTTCACACT
Source organism: Pinus taeda (assembly GCA_000404065.3). Lineage (NCBI taxonomy): Eukaryota > Viridiplantae > Streptophyta > Pinopsida > Pinales > Pinaceae > Pinus > Pinus taeda. The sequence goes on from APFE030645506.1 coordinate 26,559, forward strand.
CTGCACTAATGCATACAATTCTTTATCATATGTGGGATAATTAACTACTATAGAATTAAATGTCTCAGAATGATAACATATGGGTTTACCATGTTGCATCAACACTGCTCCCATGGCATAGTCATTGGCATCTTTTTCAATCCCGAATGGTCTTTGAAGATCTGGCAATGTGAGTACTGGTTCTATACTAATTTTTCTTTCAAGGTGTCAAAGGATTTCTGCTATTTCAATCCCCACTTAAACATTTTGTTCAATCCTGTTAAAGCATGTAAGGTTGCTGCAATCAAGGAAAAGTTAGCTATAAACTTTCTCCAATATTGTGCGGCTCCTAGGAAGCTTCTAACTTCTGTAGCATATTTGGGTTTAGGCCAGTTCACAGTGACTTCAACCTTAGAGGGATCTATCTTCAATTCACCACCCCCTGCAATATGACCCAAATAATTCAAAGATGTTTTTCCAAATTCACATTTTGATAACTTCACATAGAGATTTTCTTTTTTCAAAACATCTAGAGTCTGCTTTACATGCTTTAAATGTTCTTCCCATGTTTTACTAAAAACAATAATTTCATCTAAATATACAATTACAAAATCATCAATAAAAGGCCGGAGTACATCATTCACAACTCTCATGAAAGTGGTAGGAGCATTAGTTAATCCAAAAGGCATAACTAGCCATTCATACAGCACTTGCTTTGTTTTGAAAGCAATCTTCCATGCATCCTATTCTGCAACTTTGACATGATGGTAGCCACTACGCAAGTCCATCTTGGAAAAGTAAACAACTTCTTTCAACCGATATAATGGATCATCTATGCAAGGAAGAGGATAACGATCCTTGATCGTTATTTTATTCAGTGCTATGTAATCAATGCACATCCTCCACGAACCATCTTTCTTTCTCACCAACACAATTGGAGATCCACATGGTGATGTTCTTGGCCTTATGAACCGTTTCTCAAGCAGCTCTTGTACATGCTTCTTGATCTCTGCATTCTCTAAAGCAGATAACCTATACATTCCAATGTTAGGCAATGGAGCATCTTGTTGCAAATGAATATCATGTACTATTTCCCTTTTGGGTGGCAGACCTTTAGGTTCTTGAAATAGGATATCATATTCTGAAACAACTTTTTCTAAATCAGCTTTCTGTTTAGCATCACAGCCTTCAAATACATTGGTTTTATCAGGGTTCCTTTCCTTTACACCATTAATAAAAATTGTTTGCATGAATTTATAATTATTTTCATCTGCCCTGAGTTAATGAGAGTGTAGTTATTTTTGAGCTGATGAGCTCTTACAATATATTGTAGTCCATCTTTTGTGAGTTGATACTTATTTTTAGTTCTATAGAAAATGGCTTTTCTACCATACAAGTAAGGATTTCCTAAAACAATACCACATATATCCAAGGGAACTATATCTAACTCATCCTCATCTACAAATGTTGACCCAAAAGCAAACCTAGGTTTACATTGTGTAATCACTTGTAGCTTTGCTTTATCACATACCCAACCTAACAGATATGGCTTCTTATGAGGTGTGGTTAGTAGTCCCAACTTCTTTACAATTGCTTCAGAAATCAAGTTTACCTGTGATCCACTATCAAATAAAGTATCAACCTTTTGATGCTTGGAAATAACTCTAATATGAAAAAGCTCATGCCTTTTCCTCTCATTTTCTTCATTATCAATAGATTGTGTAGAATTACTAGTAGATGCTTCAAAAATTTTACCTTTTATACCTGTGGCTATGACTGTTGTTTCATCACCTGAGTCTGACCCCAAATATTTCTGAATAGCAGCAACAATCTTCTTCTTCTTTCCATCGAACTTCTTGGGTTTCGGCTTCGGATGCAAAGACTAGCAATGTTCATCATCATGTCCATCCTTCTTGCAGTGAGTACATGAAGGATTGCCTTTTTGTACATTGTTTTCCTTCCTCTCTTTCCATTTCTGCTTCCTCTTTTCCGTGTTCTTGATTGCAGTGGGTTTTGATGATCCCCCAATCTCTGGGTTCACATTCTTGCCTCTAGCCTCCAGATGTGTAGCATGAACTGATACCTCATCTATGCTAGTAGGGTTAAACATGAGAATGGTGTGCCTCAAATAGTTATGTAGATCACCTATATACTTCAACAAAGTTTCAGGTGAGTCTAGAGAAATGCCTAGAATTAAAGCTCTTTTTCTAAATTCATGGGTATAGCTTTGTACACTTTGCCCCTTTAATTGGCGAAGAATTTGCCAACTCATCATTTCTTGCTGCATACAAGTTAGTGGATAGAATTTTTTTTAATGGCAGAAACAAATTCACTCCAGGTAGAAAGAATTTTACCATGCTTTTTCAAATCAGCTTGTGTCCTGCCTTCTCACAACACTAGGGCAGTTCCTCCAAGGCGAAGGCTAGCTAGCTGAATCTTTCTCCTTTCTGAATCGATGTTCTACACCTTACAATATACATCAATCTTTCTAATCCAGTTATCTAGATTTTCTAGATTTAATTCTCCGTCATATATTGGCAAATCAAATTTTACATCTAATTTAATCAAAGGGCTAGAAGGAGGTGTTGATAGAGGAGGCTCTTTCCCCTTCCCTTTTTCTTCTGAATGGCCATCTAGAAGAGGTTCCTCTATTCCTTTGTCTTGTTTGGAGGTTGAAGTATCTTCACCTCGACCTTTCTTAAATTCTCGATACATCTCTTCTACCATGGCTCTCATGGTCATGAAACTATCCATGAACTGAGAGTCTGATTCCAAGGGAATTTCTTCAGCCATTTTCCTCCTAGGATAGACTCTTCCTATTTTTGGGTTAGTCTCAACTAGTTCTCCTTCTCCTAATTTGAGCTTTGACCTAGTTAGCATTCAACAATCCAGCACAAGCTTGTCTAACCTTGGCAAACCTAAAGCTCAGATACCACTTGATCTGAAAACAAGATCTTAGACAATTACTAAGGTATTACAGACTCATGTGCATGGATTTGCCTATGTTACTTTATGCAATGGATCGATAATATTGTGAAATACATAGACAATGAAGTAGTTAAAGAACATAATAGACAACACACATAAACACAACAAGTGTAATAAGGAGTTCACCCAAAAATCCTGGGCTATGCCTCCTAGTCCAGCCTTCAGTGGTGACCTCTCTATTATGTCTTCAAAAATAGAGTTTTACAAAAGTATGAGCTCAATTTGAGTCTCAACACAAAACATATACAATAACAAGAGTTTTGCTTGAACCCCTCAAGCCTCTCTGAGTACACAAACTCTCTCTATCACTCTATATCTCTATCTTTTCTCTATCCCAGCACTACCTACTTTGTTTTCTATCAATCTATGGCTTTAAAGCCAATCGACACTATCTGTTTGTTTCCTCTTCTCAGGCTCTCTGGCTTCTCGGCCTCTATCCGCTCAGATCCCCCTATGAGCATTAACAGTCATTGCTAAACACTTTCAAGGATGGTGGCCACCTATTCTGTAATGGAATGGGTCATCGGGCCTTTGAAATCCTTGGAAATAGTGTTCTCTATGTTCACAGAGAAATACATTAAAAATTGTGAAAAATCACCAAACTTCCATTTATCAGATTTGAAATGTTCTCAATTCTGCCTTATAACTCCTATCGAGTCCGCCTATATATCGACATCGCATCTCCACCGTTGATCTGGGAGATCCAAATCGAATGGTTGTGGTTCATTATGGGTGGCTCTTCCGTACAGGGGTTAACTACCCGATAAAGGTGGTTTTCTCTTTACTTAGCCTAGACATGTGGCAGCTAGTGTATGGGATGGGGCGGAGCCTGACCCAAACCACTTACCGCCTTTGGCCCTCCCAAAATCCCACTTATATCATGATTTCCCTTTGTATTTAAAAATACATTAAATATGAAATCCCACTCATATCGGACTTGAAACAATATGTATTTGCATTAACAAACCCTTTTGGGTCTGGTTTCATCGCATCGGTGCTTTATCCTTTGTATTTCGTTTATTTAACGAAAATGCAAAATACAAAGGAAAACCTTGTTTTCTGGATCTCAAAATATATATAACATCATCTATATTTTCATCGGGTCTGGCTATTGCAAATAATATTTATATCGGCCTTGGTCCATTGTAATGTTCTAATGTGATGTTGCGATGTGATTGATCACAATTGCATATCACACATACCCCCGGGCCGTTTGTGAGTGCTCCTCTATAATCGCCGATTCCGATATTGCGATTCAACATGGGCCATCGATCTGCACACTTGATCGATGGTGCCCATTAACCCGTGCTAATCATGATCACAACTATTATGTGATAGCCCCCAATTTCCTCCACTTGCCATCACCGATTGTGATATGTCGATCGAATCTAGATCATTGATTTGCTAGATTCGACGGCTCTGATGCAAAGTTGTTTTAAGCCTCCAATAAGCCTTATTTCACTGATTTATTCATGTTTTTGCCTCTCGATAGTGTAATCCAAATTTTTAAAGAGTTCTTCTCATGTGATAGTTTCAAGTGTTTGAGGAGTTAGAGGGTGTTTTGGATCCATTTTGGATCACCCAGGTTTAGCGTTAATTAGCCAAACAAATCCCTACACTTCTGGCCTTTTCGGCATCAGCCCGTGGAGCATGGACCGAAGTCTCACCTGAGGCAGTATTGGGGGATGCTGGAACCAAGTTTCCACACCCTAAGATGGTTGTGATGTCAGTTTATTCCTTCTTCTCCTTCCTTCACGCAGGTCTCTTAGCTCTAGGGCTTGCCAAACTAGCCTTTTATTCCACCCTTCAATACCTGTGCGAAAGGGTACGATTGGCCTTCGTGTAGCCCTAACTTGCAGCTCAGGTACTTTCACACCATTATGGCAACGTACCGTGTAGATTCCCAAACTAGCTTAAGTGGTTTACTTATCTTATTAGATAATCACAATTAGTATCGTGTAAACATATATCCTTAATTCCGTTCAATTATCCAATGTAATTACATTCATTTGCACATAATATAAGCATTATAAAGGAAATCCATACATAAAATGACAAGATGCATTAATCAAAACAAAGACTCAAAAACTGTAGAATACTTCTCTTTATTGATATCTTTAAGTGATTACAGACTCTTTCCACCCTGTGCACACCATTGCATGGGTCTACGCACTCAGTTGTGGACTTCCACCCTAGGAATCTATGAACTCTGCTGCAGAGCCTATACCTATGCTATGACCTGAACCTTAGACTTCTTACTTTAGAGCTATGACTCTCTAAGACATTTTTCCACAACATCACTCTAAAAATTCTTAGAGCTTAGCTCTTTTTATACAATCCCATGGTCCGTAGACCACGGGCAGATCTCTTACATCTGACTTTACTTACAAAAATAAGGGTCGACAACCCTTTATGACTCAAGACACCTTCGTGCTCCACGACCACAAAATGCAGAGTCTTTACAAGTCTATTACAAAATTTGACCCAAAACATGGGCTTTTAGCCCCAAAACTATCCTTGGGGGATCCCGTCCCCAACACATAGATATGCACCAAACACACGCAAAATAAAAAATCAAGTGCAACAATCGCAAAAGACCAAAAGTGTAAGACTAACAATAGACACAATCACTCAATCCCCATGGTTCTCAGTGCTTCCAAAGGAAAGCTCAATCTGAACCTTCTTCAAGATTCATGCAATCTCTCTTGCCATGAAAATCCCTACATTATACTACCATAAACACATAATGTTAGTGCATAAATAAACATAACAATACACCAATTACCTTATCTTGTCATGCCAAGCTTGTTTCCTTGCAACTAAACACATCCATGTCATCTCTCAAGGGACTCCAATTATCTTGACAGGTCCACCTGTAACTAGAGACTAGCTAAAATACCTGTCAAGTACATGTTCATGAATCTAGCATATATCCACATAATGTCAACAAAATCAAGTTTAAGAAGACTCCGTTTATGCAAGCACTCATTTGTTTGGAATTAGGGTTTCCAAACCTAGCCAAATAAATTCTTTCCCAATTCCTTTCTTTTACCTTTTTCCTTGCTGCAATTGAGGCTTACTATGCACTGTCACATCAACTATTACCTTGTCACGCTAACAACAAGCATGTTTCCTACAAATATTCACACATCTCAACCACATGTTCCACATGTCAAGATAATCATATCTATCAATTCAAATCAATCTTCACCAGGACTAATAATCATGTCATAATCCATAGTCAACTCATAGTCTTCAATCATAGTACATAATGCTACAACTATCAACTATCATACTCAAGTACATGTCAGCTATATCAACCCATATGAATTAGCACAATAATATTAAAACAAGATCATTTGAACACATACTCATATTATGCAATTCTTCAAACATTCAACCAACTTGCAACATACCATGTTAAATAAATCAACTAGAGAACATAATCAAACAATCAAGCACCAATTATACAACATAACAAAACTCGTACCTTACTCTGTCTCAGGGGAGGCTATCTTGTCTACACAATCAATATAGTTAGCATGATATAACTTCACAACATATCAACTCAAGCATAAATAATATCATGATATCCATAATAGTCACTAGCTAACATGTTTACATCATAACTCATACACAGTTACCATTCACACATATGCAAAGTCAATCTAGATTAGTACAACACCATATCACAAACATGTTGGCTCATGCCTAAATATTGTAACCATAACCATCTTCATAAGCCAATCTAATTTAGAATGATACATATAACAACAAGGTGTAAATGCTATAACCCTAATCATCAAACTAACTATCATTTAACAACAAAATGTTAACCTATAAGATACTTCATCAACAACATATAACATGATCATCAAGTTATCTAAATAGCAATGCATACAACCACATGTTACTACCATCCTTGACTATCTGACACATGTGCATATAACTACATTGATCAACTAACATCTATCATGAATGTAACCATAACATCAAAAGACATGTACATAACCCTAATGTATATAAACCTAATGCATATAACAATCATTGACTTACATACATGCATGCCAAACATACAATACTTGTATGATGATCTACTCTTACCCCAAAGTCTATTGCCGCAACCTCATTATGATGCTCTACATCTCCTGCTCTATCTTAGGCAACACATTAGCATCATAACATACCAATATCACCCTGATGACCTAAATTTCATACGATGACTTCACAAGGCATGTTTGACCTACTATTGATGCATAACTATAACCAAGAACATACATGCATGACCACAACCATTACTCCATTGTACACATTGCCTCATGCAACTATCAACTTGCATAAGCAATGCTTAATCAACTACACATACACATAATCACATGTAGTCAAGCATAAGCGATCAATTATTGTAATCAACCTACAAGACTAATGCATGTAATAAAATAACCAAGAATACAACCCAACATACAAGGATGTAATCAAGCTTCATATACTCATGTAACTAGTCATATACTCCTGATGATGCATTCCATCAAATCGACACCAATTTCCTCATGACAACCTTACTACAACCATTATCAATCATTATGCAATGTAACAAGAACATGGAATGCAAGTGTAAGAGACACGCATGCAACTGACATGCATGCATGACCAACACATTCACCCAAGGAGAGTGCAACTGATACCAATCGATGGTATCAGATATGAACCAAAGAGAGATCAACCATGCTCTGATACCAATATTTGGTATCAGATATGACCCAGAGAGAGTGCAACCATGCTCTAATACCAATCTGTTGTATCCGATATGACCCAAAGGGAGAGCAACCATGCTCTAGTAGAAATTTGTGGTATCAGATATGACCCAATGAGAGTGCAACCATGCTCTAATACCAATCTGTAACACCCCCTCTCGGGTATACCAAAAGTAACCATGCCAACCAGGGTAAACATGAGAAGAGAGACTACTCTGATCCAATTTGACCTCCTATGTCACCTTAAGGAAGTGGAATTGATGAAACATCACATACAGTCATCCAACATCATCAACAAACCCCTCAGGAGACAAGTCATCCACTCAGACAACCTGTCCCTGGGTCCCACTGATATTGTGCAGCTCTCAGGCTTCATTCACTCTCATGCTATGAGAAAGGAAGCAACCAACAACCTAAAGTTGACCTCACAGGCCTACATGCCAGCAAATGTGGTCCAGAGTTTCTAGTTCTGTGCCAGCAACCTCGGAATTTGAGACACTTTTCTAGCTCAGAATCCTGGGGTTTGACCATAACTTGTTGTAACTTTCAGAAATCACTAAAAACATGATAACCATGTTGATCAATAAAAATCACCCTCAAGGCTAGGCGTGAGCATCCCCAACTGGGACTGACATTCTGTCAAACACTTGGCATCAATGCAACTTATAGGTCTAGGATACACGACAAAGCATAAATGACTGAAGCAACTTATGAAACATAACTAGAAGGATCACCTCCTTCTCCATTGAACTATTACATCATCAATTAGGTCTTGCATCCACCCATTTAACATTTAAAAGTAAATATATGAAATAAGCATGACATGAACCAGTTATTCAACTATGCTCATAACCATTGTAAAACCATATAAATATCAAAGATATGACAGACACTAAATCCACATATAAATCAGTGAAAAATTAAGAGACCTTAGCTTTTATTAATCATAGGTAAATGCGACTAGGTTCGAGACTTCCACGTACCACCCAACCATAGACATGGCTGAACCAAATCTCTCTTTTGGCCAGTCACCCCTATGCCATATTCCAATCATGAATGTGGGATCTCATAGAAATCCAAGAACAACCAAGGGAATCCAGAGGTTAAACCACCTCCACCCTCATCCAACTGTGATCACACCAAAAATGGTGCTCCGATCACAACTGAACAGAACTTGGAATGCCATCTAGAATTCATCACTCTCCTTGAGGAATTTTTCACCTCCTTGTCTCTTAGGCTTTACCACAATCCAAACCCGGATCAATAGGCCCTAAACAAAGACTTCTCCTCAGTCTTTACTATGCATCCTGCCAAAACTAGTCAAGGGATTCCTAGACCTTTGGGAATGAACCTTGAGACCACCTCCGCCTTAGATTTTAAAATCCATCCAATAATTCCAAAGTTCCAAAACTGAAATAAACATCCCAATATACCATAGCATCTAGAAAAAGGCAAGGTTAGGTTGACAACCACTGTCATAACCTGGCAAAAACATGCCACCAACAGCCAGAGAACCATACACCAACATGCAAAACCATGCATGTCCAAACCATCTAGGAAATCATACATGCAAAAGGTTTCCTGTAAGTATTCTTACTGAAGTTGCTTGATCCTGCTTTCCTTTCCTTGATCCTTGCTTATTTTTCCTATCCTTTCCTTGGTCCTTGCTTTTTTTTCCTATCCTTTCCTTGCTTTCCCTTTCCTTGCTCCAAAATAGAGTGCTCCAAGAAAACTCTAAGTGACCTAGAGAGTGTGGGAGAGAGAGAATAATGAGAGAGCTCCAAACTTGTACTTGACCAAAATCTTAACACTGACCAAGCCAAACACTGAGCAACCTGCCAACTGATCCTTAGAAGCCTTTTTTATCAATGAGGCCTCTAATTTCTTCATTTCCCATTATTTTCCTTCAGTTTCCTCCTCACATGCATCATGTGACCTTTTACCTTCCTTTTCTCTTAATTCCTTGATTTTCATAAATAAATGTGTCAAAAATTCCTTTTTGCCTTTTAATACCTTTGCCTTAGCCTTTACCAATTTTCCTTAGCCAAAACACACATCCACTGATGCCCATTAGGATATATTTTCCCAACATTCAACTTGGAATACGTGTCCCTTACTCGTGGTCTTATTTTTCCTTTATTAACTTTTATTACATGATATTTTCACGTGGGCTATTACAGCTATGATGCTTATGATTCAATGACTAGAGTATTTTTGAGTTTAGAGTATTTTTGAGTTAAGAGGGAAGACTAGTTGCATCCTTTAGTGAGAAGTTGAATGATGCTAAGAAGAAGAACTCTATTTATGATTAAGAGTTATTTTCTATTGTACAAGATTTAAAGAAATGAACACATTACAAGTTGCTAAATGAATTTTCTTATTTATTGATCATAAATCAATGTAGTACATCAACAATCAAGGTAAGTTGATTAGAATCCTTCCAAATGGATATAACTTTTTCACAATCACATACTTGTTTTGAAGCACACATCTAAAAATTAAAATAAGTTTGCAAATCTATTAAGCCAGAGGATAATCATGTTGAATACCTTGTTAATTGAAGTTTTGATCTTGCAATGAATGGAGTTGTATGAAGGGGAATTAGATTTTGTACAGGTATGGAATGGGCATGTAAGAAACATCGGAGTATTAACATAACTCTATATTTTTATTTCCATATCCAAGGGAGATTATTCTCTAAGAATAAGGACTTTTGAATTCCATGAGCTCATTGTTGTTGAATCATGTTAAAGAGTTTCATAATGGAGGTTTGGTGGACATTTCTGCGCTGAAAAGACTGCAACGTTAGTGAAGGAGATATACGTTGGTCGAGCATCGGTGAGGATTTAAATAATTTTTTTGGCTTCCATAGAATTTGTTAGTTAGCAAAAGGAAGGAGTCACATCACATTCTAATTAATCACTAACCCTAATCTAATTTTTTAATTTAGGTTTTAACTGAAAATGTAAGGTTTTATAGGTTAAAAATTAAAAATTCTGAATTAAAATTAATTAAAATTATTTTTAACCAAAAAATTTCAAAATTTAGATTAATATTAATATCAATATTATTAATAATTAATATTAATATTAACATTAATTCTTAATCTTTTATTCTAAAATAGAATTAAAATTAATTCTGATCATTTATTCTAAAGTTAAATCAATTCTAAATTAAAATTTATTCTAAATTAAAAATAACTAAAATGTTTTTTACTTTAATCTTAATAATTAATATTAATATTAGAATTACTAATATTTTTTTTTAATTTAATAATATGCTTAATAAAATTCTAAATTAAATTAAATAAAATTAATCATAATTAAAAATAATAAATGTATAAATTAATTAAAATTAATTGAAATTATTTTTATTTGGATCAATAGTAATATCAAGATTATTAATGATTAATATTAATATTAACATGAATCCTTAATCATTTATTCTAAAATGGAATTAAAATTAAATTAATTCTAATCATTTATTCTATAATAAAATTAATTCTGAATTAAATTAACTCGAAATCAAAATCAATTAAAATGATTACTTTAATCTTAATCAAAATTTTAAATTAAATTAATATTAATATTAACATTACTAATAATTTTAATTTTTAAATATTTAATAATATTCTTAATAAAATTCTAAATAAAATTAATTAAAATTATTTTTATTTTTATTTCATTCTTAATCTATAATTCAATTAACTTCCAATAAAATTAAAAGCATTAATTGTAATAATTATCAAGTACTTTTAATAATGATTATCATCAATTATTAATTAGGGCATCGTTGGCTACCAACATTCCCATTCCATCTAGCTCATACCTCTATATATTCATTCCTATGAGATTTGTCTTACACACTTATTGATCTATCATGATGATGAGCCATGATGGATGGCTCAAAACATTGATTCTAGCTATTATGGATGCGATGAATTAATTAATTATTTTACAAACAACTACTAAGATCAAATTCGAATTTTACTTTACTATTTTAATTCAGGGGCTAATTAAAAATAGGAATCCATCCTGAACTGCTAAAAATAGAATTCTATTTTTAGCACTTCTATTTTTAGCATTTCTTGTTGCCATTTTCAGCACTCCCTCTCAAAAAGAATGGCTTCAACTCGAACCCGATCTTGTACCTTTGGAATGTTCTGCATGCAACACTTCTACCAAGTGTGGTTGCTCCAACAACTCTAGAAACAAAAAAACCTCTCAACTAACCTTCCTGTTGGGCTAGAAACATACTCTGATGCTGAATCTCCCTCTCTAACCTCTAAGCTACTACAACACTCCATGCATCTCACACCATTGCACACCTCTCTGTGCCATCCTGCACTGGTGCAAAACTCCTGTGCCTCTCGCATTGTTGTAGCTTGCTAGCTCTGCACAGTCTTGGGACTCCTGCACTGTAGCTCTCTCTGCCGCTCCATCCGCATCTGTCTCTACCCACTCAGCCAATCTTTCTACTCCTCATTGGGGCTCCCGTAGAAAATTCGAATCAAAGAGGTTGGGTACCTCAAGGATCTTGCCCCTATTCCAGCCTTCGTGGGACTATCACTCTACATCACCTCACCTCCAACCTAGAGGTATGGATGCATGTGATCCCTCTGCCCACTTGGCTTGAAATTTCCCCCTACTGGAGGTCTCTACATGATTGGATGCCTCCACTCAGTCTCTTATTGGCTTCTCTAGTTGTGGCTGCTCCACCACCTTCTGAAATTGTTTCACCAATTGTGGCTCCTCCATAATTGTCTGAGACTTCTTCTGGCGCTGCATGTTGAGAGATAATTTACTCTCCCACTTAACTACCAAGTATCTAACCTTTGCCTTGCTCCTCAAGGCTTTGCATGCATCTTGTACCTCAAGTGCATACAGGTTCTTGGCAAGCACACCAATCTGTTTCATTTGTCCCACCATCACGAAATTTTCTAGAAAAAGAGTTGATTTTAAATCAGCGATATCTCCCTCATCCGAACTCCGATTCAGCCAATTTTTTTTTTGAATTTTGGTATTTTTCCGCAAAGAATCCATATCTGCTATTTGTTTCTGAAAATTTTGCACAAAAAGTTTCAGATCTGCTCTGAAAACTCGCGGCCCAATTTTTTTTACTTCGATTTCTCTTCTTCGTATACCGTTCACAGCTCTGATCACCTTTGCTCTGATACCATGTAGAAATTCCCACTGCATATCAACAGATTATGTAATATACTAAAACACAATACAAGGTCTACTTCTACAACACTTTGTGGAAGCTTAATCAAATTGAGAAAGATCAAGAGAACACATATATCTGAGAAAGAGAAATCAATCACACATAACACAAAAGAAATATCTCAAGGAAAGCCTCAGCCTAAAACCTCAATCTCTGTATTATCATACAAGTGGAAAATAGTCACAGAATTACACAAAGCCTTACCTTAGAAGCCAACCAGCTCTCAATATAATCCCTCTACTACTCATAGACAGTCAAAGGCTTCTCACAAACCTTCTCCTCTGCCCTCCAGGCCTCCTATTTCCTTGTGCAATTTCTCTTGGGTGGTTAAGCTGCCACCTATGTGTAATAATCCCTCACACACTACTCTGACCTCTGAAATAACTACACAAACCTGAAGGAGATAATTCCTTCTACATGGATGAGTTTCCTATATAGGAAAAATTCATCCAACTGATAATACATTGTCCCTCCTCTAATCTCAATTGGGTCTCTGTTTGAACTGATATGCATGAGTTATTTATGAGAGAATATTAAGTTATTTGAAGTGCAACAGTTACACGCATGCAAGCATTAACTAACTAAACTCACAATTAATTCAACAAACTGTTTGAATTAATCTAACTGGACTTGACTCAGTTAACTGAGTCAACTAATTACAACTAAATATTACAACTCATCCTTATCTCTTTAACTGATGGATAAATTCCTCAATTAATGGAGAAACTATTGCATGTCCCCCACATAGACTTCATGTTTGATTTTCCTTAACTAATTAACTCAAGATGAATTAATTAATTATTTTACAAACAACTGTTAAGATCAAATTCAAATTTTACTTCACTATTTTAGTTCAGGGACTAACTAAAAATAGGAATCCATCCTAAACTGCTAAAAATAGAATGTTATTTTTAGCACTTCCATTTTCATTCCTTGTTTCTCAATCCAGCACTAGTACCCAAACTGTTATTTTTAGCACTTCTATTTTTAGCATTTCTTGTTGCCTTTTTCAACAAGTTGTGGTTGTGGAGCATGTAGATAGTTAAAGTGTCATAAAGGGTTTTACCCTTCTTTTATGTAAGTTGAGTCAGCTTTTGAAGATATACCCATGGTCTGCGGACCATGGGATTGTATAAGTAGGTGTGTCTTAGAGAGTTTAAGGCGTAGTACTGGTGATGAAGATGAATATAATGGGTCAGTAAGAGTAAGACAAAATAAGTCTTAGACTAGAAGGAAGGCTCTACATCTGTGTGCACAGAGGCCTAGAGTAGAGTTCATAGCTGAGTGTGTGGATCCCTGCAGCTGACTGCACAGGGAAGTTTTGAGTCTGCAAGATTCAACTAATTACTAGTAAAGAAGATTGTGCAGAAATACTTGTGTTATCTCTTTACTTATGTTTATATGAATGCACCTTATGTTATAATGGGTTTATGAAATAATGATGTATTGATGCGCAACTTTACATGACTTATATTGTTATATGAACGCAATTAATGTTAACTGTTTACAAAAATATAATATTTTTGTATGTTGAAGTTATCAAACACTTAAGCTAATCTGAATAGTTACTAGGTTATACTTAATATTTGATGCACGTAAGTAGTGGATTCACCTATTCAGGGTCTGCGAAAGACAGTCGTAAGCGTTTGTGAAGGTATAGAATCTGATTAAGGGGAGTTATATTGATAAGCCCTAAAAGGCTTATCAATTTGCGCGAAGGCATATCTAGGGCATAAAATGACATCACGCTCATCTCTAGGTGTAGAAACTTGGTTCCAGCATCCCCCATACTACTTCGGGTGAGGCTTTAGTTCATGCTTTGCGGGTTGATGCCCAAAGGCCTAGTAGTGTAGGCATTTATTTGGCGAAACTAACTTTGACCCTGGGTCAAGATCCACTAAGCCAAAAAATGGTTCCATTGTTGGGACCAGGATTTGCATAAAGAGATGTGTGAAGTCACATCACTGGAATCCAAAAAAGAAAGAAACTGAGGAGTGGTTGGATAGAAAGATCCACGAATTCACGGTGTAAGAGAGCGGGAATCCGCATCTAACGAAAGAACAGTGGTTCGACAAATATTTGTATATAGAAATATATGAGATCTTCTTCATCACCTTCCTGATTGAGCTATACGAGTGGATTGCTAAATTGGTAGACGACCAAGGAAGGTGGAGGCTTAACGATCCAATAGTGTGGACCCCGGAGCTAGTACAAAGATTGGAAGCTTCTGAATATAAGCTTGTGCATGCTATCAATCACTAGCCTGATCAAGTCATAGGAGGGTTCGTGATAGAATTCGGAGTCGATACCTCAGTTAGCTATAGCGAAGCAGAGCGATGCTTTTTCAAAGGACCACGAGGTAAGTATTTGATATCTTTAAATACTTGGATTAAGATGCTCTTGTGTGAAAAGTGGGTTATGCCATTACCTTTATGTTTGGAGCTACGCGAATTGGAAAGATCTTCAGGGATAGAGGGAGAAAAGGCCCTGAATATAGCTCGCTGATTGAGCCTCCTTTGAGTGATGATGAGGGAATAACATAGGCTTCACCACAGAGTGTTGTCTAGTTAATAAGCTAAGGCTTCTCATGAATACCTCATTTGTCCACACCACCTCCACCTTCACCTCCATAACGTACACCTTTGCCCACACCACCACCACCTCTACTACCATTCATTATGTCAAATATGATGAAATCTCCCGTTTTCAAAGGCTTGGGAAATGAGGACCCTGACTAGTTTTGGTTCGTTGTGAAGGTCGTGTGGACAACACAAAATATTACAAATGATCATATGAAGAAAGCACAATTGTTTACTACTCTACAAGATTGCGCATTGATGTGGTACATTAAATATTGCACTGATGACCTGGTGGCATCATTAGCGGACACTCAGACTGCTATGAACAATGAATTCAGTAGGCATAAATCTAAAACATAGTCAGTAGTGGGGTTCAAGGAAATTGCAATGAGGATCGGTGAAACACCCTAGGAGCTAGATTAGAGACTGAGGCACGAAATCTGTGAAGCCAACATGAATCTCATAGACAGTGAGAACCACGACTAGTTTATAGCCATGCTCCTGCCTCACTTAAGGATTGCCCTATCATAACAAAAGATAGGAACGCAGGCGAAAGCGCTGGAGATCGCAATGAGATTACATGAGACGCCTATCCAAGATGTGACATTGGGAGCTCAACAGATTCATGTGGAGTTGTATAACCTCTTCTTGGAGTTTCAAAGCTTGAAGAAAGAGAAAGCAGCTCAGCCAGAAGTGCATGAAGAAGCCTAGTGCCTCAAGTGTAAAAACCAGGGGCATCATAAGGATCATTGCCCTCTTTTCATGAACTATATGGTAGGATGAGGGCCCATGCCTCTGAGTTAGGAAGCCCCAGTAGGACCAAGTATAGGGCCCATGTTGTGGTGTGCTATTTGCCAAGTAGCAGGAAAACATGCAACAAATAATTGCCACTAACTACAAAAATTTGTACAGATGCCGCAACAGTTATTTTGCAACTTCTGTAAATTGGTAGTCCATTTTGAGTGTAACTATCATAGATATGAATTAATGATGGAAAGAACTCCCGTGTATCGAATGAAAATAGAAACTCGGCCTCTGGATCAAGGTGTTGGGGGAGCACATGGAGGATATCATGGATGCAGATAAGGTCGAGGAGGAGGAGGACCTGGTAGAGGTCGAGGGCAAGTTAAGTGTTATAATTGCGGAGTGCCAGGACACCATGCACAGGAGTGTACGAGCTAGACATGCCCGTCATGCCAATATTATACTCAATTTAGCCATGCAATAGAAGAAGCCCTATATTGATAACTAAAATGTAGGAGAAGAAGGCAAAACCTCAGCAGCCTACCTAGAACCTGCAGATGATGAGGCAAGAACCTCACAAAGAGGATCCCAATGTCAATATCATGCTGCAAAGTGGTGTGACGACTGGTGACGATAAGGGGAAACAACCTGAAGAAGGTGGATGGGTTCGCAAGGCTCCATAAAAAGAAGTAGGTTTTAATCTAGATCATGCAAAGGAGACGTTCATGGAAGCAAAGAAAAGCTTCGCTGAAGCCTCTACCTCAGGAAGTCCGGATAGGCTATCTGAAGAAGTTGACCCCTCCATGCTTACTACTTTCTTGGAGACTTGCATGAAACTGTTGCGTGACAACAAGGTTGTGAAAGGATTAGAGGAGTTGATAAATAAATGTGCTGGCAGGGATAATGCATCTGATGGGCACCGCTCTTGGCTTAATGGGGCCTAACCCAAGTTCGGAGTTAATTAGCCAAACAAATCCCTACACTACTAGCCCTTTTAGAATCAGCCTGTGGAGCGCAGACTGAAGTCTCACTCGAAGTAGAATGGGGGGATGCTAGAACCAAGTTTCTACACCCTTGAGATGTCTGAGGGGTCGATTTAGTCCTACTGTGAATGGCTTCGCACAAGTCACTTCGTGCATTGTCCTAACCTTTGATGCCTTCGCGGTCTATTATAATCGCCTTCATGCAACCCTAACTAGGGCTGGGGTGCTTTCGCGTTGCTAAGGCAGCGATCTGCACTATTTCCCCAAATTACACCATGAATCTTACTTATCGTCTTATAACTGTTAGTTAACTTCGCGTAAATAGATACTTATATTCACTTAATCAACACAATAATATATGTTCACACATCATATAAACAACAGAAATGTAATTTATACCCAATACATTCAATGCAAAAAACAGTAAATAAATACACAAGAATGGTATAAAACTTCTCCTTATTAATGCTTCAATTGGTTATAGACTCAACCTGCCCTGTGCACTCAGTTGCAGGGGTCCGCGCACTCAGCTGTGGACTACTAAGACTCTACACACTCAACTGTAGAGCCTTCTCCTACTCTACGACCCAAAGACTCGACTATACACTTAGATAAGACTCAATTCTTCATCTTTCATTCATGACTTCCTTCCATCTTCTTTACAACTTAGAGCCTTGCTCTATTTATACAATTAAAGTCGACATTACATTACAAAAATGAGGCAGACAACCCTATGACTCATTTACAATCTCACACTCTACACCCACAAAACACAGACTCTGTACATTGGATTTAGTCAAAATCTGGGTTTTAAGCCCTAAAACTTACCTTTCGGGATCTCACGCCCAACAGACCCCCAACACAAACATTGTGACTCACCCTCGAGTAACTCTATTAGTGCGAAGATCTTCACATAGAGACCTGCCAACTCTACCCGGACCGCTGCAAGGTCAACAACGCACTGAGCGACTCCCTGTTGTACCTCCTAGACATGCTGTTTAGAGATCGTTGTAGCTGAACTGCTTCCTTGCACTTGGTTATAGTCCTGCACCTCCTTTCAGCTACCTAGAGTTCTAAGACTATGCTTTGGTGGGCTAGTTAGATAGTTGGGCCATCCGTGTATGGCTTCAACAGACTACCATTCACTTTTCTTGGGAAAGGTTCTCCATTTAACTTTACCAACTGCACCGTGCCTCTGTTTGTGACCTCCTTAATAACATATGGCCCCAGCCAATGCATTCTAAATTTTCTTGGGAATTTATCAAACTTACTATCATATAGTAACACCAAATTGCTCACCTTGAAGGTGCACAACTTAATATGTCAATCGTGTCAGGCCTTTTTGCGCTGCTTTTGTACCTATTGGTGAAAGCCAGCAAAAAATTGTTCCTCCTCGAGTTCCTCCAATTATGGGAGCCTCTCTTCTAGGGCTCCATGGTCTGTCATACCTATGAGCGTTGCTATGCATAGACTAAGCATGATGTATTCTATCGGCATTACAACTTCCACTCCATAGACCAGCCAAAAAGGTGTCTGTCCCGTCAGTTTCTTGCATGTCATCCTATAAGCCCATAATACTCTAGGTACATGCAAGTCCCAATCACTTTGCTACGCATTCCATACTTTGGTCAGCACAATCTCCAGTACCTTGTTAAATGCTTCTACTATCCCGTTAGCTTGTGGGTGATACGATGTGCTTTTCTGATGATACACCTGAAACTCTTCTATCAGCGGGCTGATTGTCTCGTTCAAGAAATGTGTACTGTGGTCGCTCATCAAGATCTCCAGACATCCAAATCATGTTAATACGTGTTCAAACAGAAACTTTGTTTCCATCACAGCCGTGCAATATTTTACTGGCTGTTCTTCTGCCCAACAATTTAGGTACTCTGTCGCAATGATAATATATTTCACACTCTTTTTTCCTTAAGGTTTGATAGGTCCTACAAAGTCAATCGCCCACTTTTCAAAGGGCTTCAATGTCATTTGCATATTCAAAGGCATCTCGTCCCTCTACTATGGTTTACCTGTTCTTTGACATACATCACAAGCCTTGCAATGTGCTTTTGAATCCTGATGAAGGGTTGGCCACCACAACCCTGCGTAGAGAATCTTCTGCATGGTCGCTCTCCATGCATAATGTCCTCCCACAGCGCCCCCATGAGCATCCACGAGGATATTTCTTTTTTCAAATTCAGGTACATACCTTCACAGTATCTCATCATTCCCCATCTTATATAGGTTCCCCGCAATGACAGATAAATCTGTCACGCGCACCACAAGTTCCTTCTTCTGCTGGACGAAGTACTCTTTCGGCATAGTTCCAATCATGAGAAAGTGGATTATATCTTCAAAATGTCCATCCACTATGTGTGCAACAAAGAGTTGTGCATCAGGTAATCCTTCCTCCAGACTAGTAGGTTCCTCTCCTGTCTCAATGCACAACAAGTGATTTGGTCCTGCGTTCAATCGTTCGGGTTTCACAACAACTTCAAAATCATATTCTTAGAACAATAAAAACCATCTTCATATGTAGCCCCCCAACACAAGATTATTGAACAAGTATTTTAGCGTGTAATGATTTGTATACATTTTGAAGTGTCCCCGTAGCAAGCAGTGCAGATATTTCTGGAGCACATACACCATAACCAGTCTCTCACATTCAGTGGTGGAATAATTCTTTTCTAGTTTAGATAATCTATGACTTGCAAATTCTATAGGGTGACCCAAGCCTTCTCCACCCTCCATTGTTAATACTTCCCCCAGTGCTATACTCGATCTATCAACATGGACAAGAAACTCTTCCTCCCAGTCCGGGAAGACCAGGATCGGCGTAGTGACCATCTTTTCTTTCAATATATCCAGGATTTTGTTACAGTCATTGTTCCAGCAGAACGCGATATATTTTTTCAATAGATTTTCCATCGGTGCTATGATATGGGCATAGCTTTTGATGAACTTCCTGTAGTACCCCGTATGTCCTAGAGTAGCGCATAGCTGTTTCACACTTCGTGGCGCTTCCAAATTTAGAATCACCACAATCTTTTCAGGATCTACCATCAGTCCTTGTCTATAAACCACATGTCCTAACAGGTTCCCAAAAGGAACGAGGAATGTGCACTTCTTAAGGTTAAGCACGATTTGGTATCTTTGGCAGGTTTCAAGCATCAAGCATAAGCTCACTACATTATGCTTAACTAGACCAAATATAGTCCAATCATCAAAATAAACCTCCAAGAACTTGTGAATATATTCCTTGAATGCTGCAACAACCACGCATGAAAAGATGGTTGGCATGTTCTTCAATCCAAATGACATGACAGTGTATTTAAAGCAACCCCACTCAATCACGAAGGTTGTCTTGCTCCTATCCTCTAGCGACATTTTGATCATGTGGTACCCTGAGAACCCATCAGTGAAAGAATATGTTTCCTGCCCATAGACATTATCCAATACCTCATCTGTGAATGGAGTTGGGAATGGATCATGTACACAAGCGTCATTGAATTTTCTGAGATCCACGCATATTCTTATTTTGTCCTTCTGCTTCTTTTCCTGCACCGCCATTTGGCTTACCCAATCAAATTCTTCCACCAGCTCAATAATTCCTACTGCAAGCATTTTGTCTAGTTCTATGCGAACCTTCTCCTTGTATTTTGGATTTAAGCAGTAAGGCCTCTGCCTAACTAGCTTCACATCAAGTTTTAACGTGATTCTCATCATTCCTAAATCTTCGATGATTCCCTTTAACTCCATAAACTTGGTCGGGTACTCGCGGAGTAACTCAACAACCTTATCCATCGTCGTGTCATCCTAGTAGTCGTTGAGCATTGCAAACTTAGGTTCGGCCTCTGTACCAACGTTCACCTGCTTCATTTTTACCAGTGCGGTTATCTCAGGGTTCTCAATCTATGGTCCTTGAACTTTCAATGGCCTTCTGTTTCTGGAATGTTAAAATTCCGTGGATCTTCGTCTTCTTCTTCCGCAATTACATTATAACATTCGAGTGCGTAGATCAACTGAGTAGCCCATTCAGGCTTAATCGATTCTATCAGCTCCTGTGGTATCCTAAACATAGTGAATTTTACCTCTTGTAGCACTTCATCAATGTTTTCCCACTATCTATCCTTAAAACTAAAGGTCATCATGAACCCTTCATGCAGGATATCCCATTCACTTGTCCCATGGTAGAGCTCTATCTCTATATAAAAATTCATGGGTATAACATCTAGGGTATGACAGAACAAGTGCACCCACTCAGGTTGTGGCTCTTCTCCATAGATCTTCGTCCACTTGGACAATTGTGTGCACGGATCATCCCGTCCATCATACTTTTCTGTTAGTCACGTCTTATGCTTCACAAACTGTGTGTGCATCATCCTTCTACATTCGAACCAGTCCTTAAATCTTCCTTTGTGTGTACCCCACCACCTCGCGGGCATAAGACAAAGTACCCAATTCAAGGCCTGGAAACATTGCTTTTCCGGTACCTCCCTTTCAAACTTATCTAGAAAATTATCTACCTCACTTAACCCATCATAAGTAGGTAGATCCCTTACTTCTATCGTTACATAGCGCAGGGATCTTGTCATCATCTTACAGTTCAACGTGGTTACCTCGTGTAACCGGTTCTGCCATCGCTCTATTTCCTCATCAAAATCCAACTTACAGGAGCTTTCGTGCTCCCATGAGATCCATCCATCCGCGATGGGATTTACCCAATCTTGCTCTTGCATGGTTATTTTACAGATGTAGCCCAAATCGTTTTCACTTTCATAGTCGTGCACCGACTCTGTGTAGTGCGATCCCTCAGCAGGGTCCAAGGGTATAACTACATGTATATACTTCTCAAAAATCATCTTGTGTTTCTTTAGATTAATCACCCAATTCATGTCAGTGGCCCAATCAATTCCTAAGAGTGCGGGTTAGGTAGTGTTGTCATCAACAATCTCTATCACTTCAAAGTCTACTAGCGCGCTCGCTCCCTCAATATCCATGATGATTCCCTGCAATTGCCCCATAGGTCTTATCTTCTGTTGGTTCACCATTCGCAGTGTAGGCCTCCCCATGTGCTCCCAAGTCTGCTTCGGCAGAACGTTCACGTCCGATCCTAAATCCATAATTACTTGGTCCATCTCATATTCCCCAATCTACACAGTTAAACTCATTTCTCTCCCCATCCTCGTCTTATGCTTTCCAATCTTACGAACTACATGCAGTTCTCCTGGTGCTGTCCCAGTGCATCTATTAATGAGTTCCTGTAGTCCCTTTACAGCCTTACTGTCGCACAGTAGCTTCATGCATGTTTCCAGGAACGTTGTAAGCATAGATGGGTCCATCTCTAGCTCCAATCTATCTTTGCTTCCTGAGGTGGAGATATCAGCGAAGCTCTGCTTAGCTTCCATAAAGGTTTCTCGAGCATGCTCCAAATCAAACTTTGCTTCTTTCGCTGAAGCTTTGCGAACCCAAGTACTATCTTCAGGCTATTTGCCTTTGTCATCTCCTATCATAATGCCACTTCATAGCACAATTTTCACATTTGGATCTTCCTCACGTGGCTCAGAACTCATCATCTATAGGTTTTGAGTTGGGGGAGGTGGTAGCGCTCCCTTGTCGCATATCCTAGCTATTAGCGTAGGACAATCCTCCATCTCATGATCAAACAAGGTACAGTACAAACATGATGGATGCATTGGGTTCATACAATCATGGGTATAATGTCTTGGCCCTCCGCAATTGTAGCATATTAGCTGTCTGTGACCTCTTCTAAGTCCTCCTCCACATCGGCCTCATCCACGCCCCTGAAATCTTGTTCATGCCACTCCTACATTCTAGGCTTAGAGGCCATGTTTCGGCCTGGACTCTGTAGGTGGGAGTTCTATCCATCATCAACTCATAGCTTCTACAAGTGCATTCATCGTGTCCCACTGATCTACAAAAGTTACAGAATAATTGCTGCAAATTTTGAGTATACTTCTGTAACAAATGGCAGTTGTCCATAGCATGCTTCCCTCCTATTTGACAAATCGCACACCAAAAAGCAGGCACCACGCTAGGTCCTTCTTGTGCTTCCGGTCTTAACGGCATCGGTCCTCCTCCTGTGAGGTATTTTGTCAACACCGAGAAATGGTAATTATCATGACGCTAACCCTTACATTTTACACACTACACCTCTTCACACACTTCCAGCTGAGTTGTCCTGTCCTGCTTCAAACTCTGCATCTCAAGGCATAAGTTTGTCAACTGTGGGTGGATGTGTTGAACTACCAATTTAGGATCATGCATCAGGGTCTCATGCAGCCTCATCACAATCTCTAAGGCCTTTGCCTGAGTCATTAACTTCTACTGTCATAGCGCACTCCTCAAATGCAGCGTTAGTGATGCTACAAACCATTCACGATGTTGTCCATCCGTCAGATTCATATTAGCTTTGTGAATCATGCACTCCAACCTCTGATCCAACTCCCAAGGAGTTTCATATAGTAGCATTGTGATCTCCTTGAACCCACTGATCGACTGTGCCTCTAACTTCGGCCTGTTGAATTCCTTATTTAGCGCAATTTGGATATCTGCGATTCCCGCATTCAGATTATCATTTGAGTGCTTAATATACTAGGTCAGCACACGATCCCGCAGAGCGCTAACCAGCGTCACTTTCTTTATATTATCATCTGTAACTCCCTGCACTTCCCATACGGCTCTTATCATGAACCAAAACTGGTTTGGATCCTCATTTCCTACTCCCTTGAACATAGGCAACTTTATCATTCTTGCCATATTGACTCATGGTGGTGGCGAAGGTGGTACAGGTGAAGATGGAGGTGAAGGCAGTGCAGCTGGTGGTGGTGTGGGTGGGGGTGGTATGCGTGGAATCCTCTACCTTATCAAATGGATCACACTTCATGGAGAGACCTTTGTGAGCTCTTCCTCGTCCCCTCACGGAGGTGAAATCAATGATTCTCTAGTCCCTTACTTCCTTCATTTCTATTGGTTTTTCCTCTTCGCATAGCTTCGAACATCAAGGTAATTGCATAGCCCTCTTTTCACACAATAGCATTTTAATCCAAGTATTCAAAGACCTTAGGTACTTACCTCGTAGTCATTTGAGAAAGCATCGCTTTACCTTGCTATAGCTGACTGAAGTATCTACTGCGAACTTAGTAATGAATCCTCCTATAACCTTATCGAGCCAATGATCAATAACGCGTGCGATCTTATCCTCCAATGCTTCCAATATGTGCACCAACTCTGGGGTCCACACAATAGGATTGTCGAGCTTTAACCTTCCTTGGCCATATACTAACTTTGTGGTCCACTCGTATAGCTTAGTAGGGAAAGATGTGAAAAAGATTTCGTGGATCTCTATGTACAGGTAGCAGTCTAACCACTCTTCTTTTTTCAATCAAGGATTCTTGTTCTCCTGCGCCACAAACTCATGAATCCTCATGTCCAACCAACCTTCAATTTCCTTCTTAGTTGGATTCCAATGATACGACATCAGACATCTCTATGCAGATTCTGGTCCCAGCAACAGAACCATTTGTTGGCTTAATGGGGCCTGACCCAGGTTTGGAGTTAATTAGCCAAACAAATCCCTACACTACTAGCCCTTTCGGCATTAGCCCACAGAGCACGGACTGAAGACTCATCAAAAGCAGTATGGGGGGATGCTGGAACCAAGTTTCTGCACCCTTGAGATGTCTGAGGAGTTGATTTAGTCCTACTATGAATGGATTCATGCAGGTCATTTTGTGCATTGTCCTAACTTGCGAGGCCTTCATGTCTGTTATAATCACCTTCACGCAGCCCTAACCAGGGGCTGGGATGCTTTCGCATTGCTAAGGTAGTGATCTATGCTATTTCCCCAAGTTACACCATGGATCTTACTTATCATCTTATAAGTGTTAGTTAACTTCACGTAAACAGATACTTTATCTTATATTCACTTAATCAACACAATCATATATGTTCACGCATCATATAAACAACAGAAATGTAATTTATACCCAATACATTCAATGCAGAAAACAATAAATAAATACACAGGAATGGTATAAAACGTCTCTTTATTAATGCTTCAAT
Source organism: Pinus taeda (assembly GCA_000404065.3). Classification (NCBI taxonomy): domain Eukaryota; kingdom Viridiplantae; phylum Streptophyta; class Pinopsida; order Pinales; family Pinaceae; genus Pinus; species Pinus taeda. The sequence goes on from APFE030645506.1 coordinate 51,891, forward strand.
CAGTTACAAACTCAACCTACCCTGCACACTCAGCTACAGGGGTTCATGCACTCAGTTGCGGACTACTAGGCCTCTAGACACTCAGCTGCAGAGCCTTCTCCTACTCTACAACCCAAAGACTTGACTCCACACTTAGATAAGACTCAATTCTTCATCCTTCATTCATGACTTCCTTCCATCTTCTTTACATCTTAGAGCCTCACTCTAGTTATATAATCCCATGGTTCGTGGACCATGGGTAGATCTCTAAAGCTGACATTACATTACAAAAATGAGGGCGGACAACCCTATGACTCATTTACAATATCGCGCTCCGTGCCCACAAAATGCAGAGTCTTTACATCGGATTTAGTCAAAATCTAGGCTTTAAGCCCCAAAACTTCCCTTGGGGGATCTTGCACCTAACAATCACGTGGTCAGAAATATCAGTATACATAAGATAAGAATAGGACGCGAGATGAGGCTCACCACGCAAATAGGAGAATACAAGATGGACCAAGTAATTTTGGATCTAGGGTTGGATGCGAATGTTTTTCCTAAACAGACTTAGGAAAATATGTGGAGACCTACTCTACAGTGGTCTCTGATTCAATTAAGAATGGAAAATCAACACAAGATTATCCCTATGGGGAGATTCCATGGAGTAAATGTAGATATAGAAGGGGCGAGTGCATTGGCTGACTTTGAAGTAATAGAGATTGTTGATGGCAACAATCCATATCCCATGCTCCTTGGAATTGATTGGGCTATCGACATGAATGGGATCATCAATTTGTAGAAGTGGACAATGTCGTTCGAAAGGAAAAATGCTCCGCACGATGGTACAATTGGACCCTACAGAAGGACAGCACTATACCAAACTAGTCCATGACTATGAGGAAAGAAATGATGATTTGGACCAGATCTATAAGATAATAGTGCGAGACCAATATTGGGTTAATCCGCTAGCCGATGGATGAATTGCATGGGATCGCGAAAGCTCCTATACATCAGCTTCAGATGAAGAATTGGAGAACTGGAAGAATAGGTTACACGAAGTATCTACGCTGCATTGTGTATCATCCAAGGTAAGAATTTTGCCTTATTATGATGGTCTAACTGATGTAGATAAATTTATGGATGCATTTGAAAGGGAAGTTCCTGAGAAGCATCACTTCCAAGCATGGGATTTGGCACTACGTGCTACGCCTACACGGTGGTGGGGTACGCATTAAAATAATTTTGAAGAATGGCACGACTATAGGAGGATGATGCAGATGCAATTTGGTCACCCCAAGGTACAGTTGGCTGAGAAGTATGATGGGAGAGCTGATCCACATGATCATTTAGAAAAGTGGACTAAGGTTTATGGAACAGAGCCGTAGCCAGAGTGGGTGCATATGTTATGTCACACTTTGGACATCATCCCTATGAACTGGTATTTGTAAACAGAGCTCTGCCATGGCACCACGGAATGGAATATTTTAAGAGAAGTGTTTGTGAGGACATTTAACTTTGAAGATAAATTCAAAAGTATTGATGAAGCGTTGCAAGAAGTTAAGGCAACAATCTTCAAAATTCCGCAGGATCCCTTGGAATTCATTCAACCATATTGGAGCACCTAGCTACGACATGCACTAGAATGCTATAATATGACTGTCGAAGATGAAGAAGAGGATCCAAGGAACATTAACATTCCAGAGGAAGAAGGCCACCGCGAAGTTGGGGGGTCGCAGATCAAGAATCCGAATATCACTGCGCCACTGAAGACTAGACAAGTAAACATTGGCACAGAGGCGGAACCTAAGTTTGCGAAGATAGGGGACTACTAGGATGATGCTATGGCGGACAAGGTCACTGAGTTTCTCTGTGAATATCAAGATTTGTTTCCCACAAAATTTTCGGACTTGAAAGGAATCATAGGCAATTTGGGAGTGATGAAAATAACTTTGAAACCAAACACAAAGTCTGTTAAGTAGAGGCCATATCGCCTTAATCCCAATACAAGGAAAAGGTCTGCCTAGAGTTGGACAAGATGCTTGTGGCGGGTATTATCGAACCAATGGAGGAATATAATTGGGTGATTCCAATGGTAGTTTAGGAAAAGAAGCAGAAGGAGGAAATAAGGATTTGTGTAGATCTCAGGAAGCTCAATGATGCTTACGTTCATGATCCTTTTCCAACTCCATTCACGGATGAGGTACTGGATAATGTTGGCGAGAAGGAGGCCTATTCATTCACTAATCGGTTCTCTAGGTACCATCTGATAAATTGCATGCTAGAAGATAGGAGTAGGGCCACCTTCACAACAGAGTGGGGATGTTTCCAGTATATAGTGATGCCTTTTAGACTTATGAATGTGCTGACAATCTTCTTGTGCGTGGTCATCGTGACGTTCAAGGAGTTCATTCATAAGTTCTTGGAGGTCTATTTTCATGATTGGATAGTGTTTGGGCTAGTTAAGCGCCATGCAGATAGTCTGTGATTGATGCTAGATACATGTCAAAGGTATCAGATTGTGCTAAATCTCAAGAAATGTTGTGTCATGTGGTGTGCAGACAAGGATTAATGGTGGACCCTACTAAAATCATGGTAATAATCAATTTGGAAGTGCTAAGGAGTGTTAAATAGCTGTGTGCTACACTAGGTCATACTACATACTACCGAAAGTTCATTAAATGTTATGGTCAAATTACCGCGTCTATGGAAAATATACTGAAAAGGGATGCTACATTCTATTGGAGTGAAGAGTGTCAATGAAGTCTAAATGTATTGAAGGATAAAATGCTCACTGCGCCCATCCTTGTCTTCCCGGATTGGAAGAAGGAATTTCATGTACATGTGGATGCTTCTTGTATTGCACTAGGAGTAGTGTTGACATAGGTCAGTGAAGGAGAATTGGATCACCCTATAGCGTTTGTGAGCAGGAAATTGTTTAAGGCTAAAAATAATTACTAAACGATTGAGCGCGAAGGGTTGGCTATAGTGTATGCACTCCAAAATTTTAGACATTACCTGCTAGGCAGATATTTTAAGATGTACACAGACCATTCTGCATTGAAATACCTAGTTAATAAGCCTGTGTTGGGGGGGCAAATATGCATATGGCTACTATTATTTCAAGAGTATGATTTCGAAGTAATTGTGAAGCTAGGAAGGTTGAATGCAGGGCCAGATCATCTGTCGCACATTGAAACATGAGAGTAGCCTACCAATTTGGAGGAAGGGTTGCCCGATGCACAACTCTTCAGGGTATGCATAGCAGATAATCACTTTGCAGACATTATTGACTTTCTGACCACAGGGACGGCTCCAGAGGGATACACGAGTCAATAAAAGAAATAATTGGTAGTATGCATAGCAAACATTTTAGTTATTGCAGGGCATTTATACAAGATGGGATCAGATGAAATATTGTGATGTTATGTGCCTGATTTTGAACGAAATAGTATCCTCGCTGAAGCTCATGGTGGAGCTGGAGGAGGGCATTATGTAAGAAAAGAAACAACAAAGAAGATTTTTCACACTGGGTTGTGGTGGCCGATGTTGCATAAGTATTCCAAAGCCTATTATAGGGCACGTGATGCATGTTAGAGGACGAGTAGGCCATCGTGGAGGGACGAGCTCCCTTTGAATCCATAGGTGTCATTGTAGCAATTTGAGAAATGGGCAATTGATTTTGTAGGACCGATTCAGCCTCCAAGCAAGAAGACGGGTGCGCGATATATCATCACTGCGACCGAATATTTGACTAGATGGGTGGAGGCAAAGCCTGTGAAAGACTGTACAAGGGCAACAATAGAAAAATTCATATACGAATATGTGTTAACGAGGTTTGGATGCCTAAAGGTATTGAGGAGCAATCGCAGAACACATTTTCTCAATCAAATGATCAACGCACTGGCAGAGGAGTTTCAGGTTTACTATCAGAATAGTATGCCATACCATCCTCAAGCCAATGGAACGATTGAGGCTTTTAATAAGATATTGAAGAATGTGCTGACAAAGGTTTTCAATGTGCAGTGGAATGATTGGGACGTGTGCGTACCAGCAGTGTTATGGGCTTATAGAACTACCTATAAGAAGCTTACTTGTCAGACACCTTTCAGGTTGGTCTATGGCATAGAAGATGTAATTCCTATGGAGTACATTATGCCTAGCCTATGCATTGCAACCTTTAGAGGAATGGCAGGTCGTAGAGCCTTAGAATAAAGGCTCATGCAGCTAATAGAGATCGAGGAAGATAATTTTTGGTTGGATTCCATCAATAGGTTCAAAAGGGACGTGAAAAAGCTTAGCACAATTGGCACATCAAACTACGCACCTTCAAGGTAAATGATTTAGTTTTATTATATTATAGTAGTTTGATAAGTTTTCAGGAAAATTTCGGATGCACTGACTAGGGCCATATGTTATCAAAGAAATTACAGATGGTGGAGTAGTTCAGCTCGCGAAGTTGAATGGAGATCCATTTTCGGGAAGGGTAAATGGAATCCAATTGAAGCCATACACCGGGGATCTGGCCCAATGACTACATGATGGTAGCATAGTCTTAGCGCTATAGGCAACTACAAGGAGGCACGGGGCTCTAAACTACACTTCCCGGTTTTTAGAGCTATGCGACAAGGGGTTTGCACGAAACAGGAGGGTGTCATAGTACCAAACGAAGCAGGAAGGAAGCTGCGCTATAGGGGGAGAGACCGCGCAACATAGCCAAAAAGTAACCATTATAGTAACTGGTCATGATTTGACTGCTAGAAGACGGTTAAGAGGAGTGGGGGGGCAGAATTTAAGGCATTTAAGGCTGAATTTAAGAGTGAAATCTTGGAAAATATTCCGCGAATTTAGAATTTATGGATGGATTTTGGGGGGAATGGTCGAATTTGAATTTGAATTTGCATATAAATTATGCATGACCGTCCAAGAAAAAACACTTTGCAACCTTAGAATTTTTATGTTGTGTTGTTTGGTGCACATGAATCGTGAGTATTTCTAAGCTCTAATCACAAGCCCTGTGTTCGATACGTTGCATGAGTTAGATCGAAAACTCATTACTATCATCATGTTAGGACCAAGTCCCGCTGAAACCACTAGCACTGGTGGAACTATTGCCTCCAGGGGAGCTGCCCCAAAGGTAATGACCATGGAGGTTACTACTACAGTGCCTACGACACTGAAGTCGCTTAGGCCAAAGCCTATGCCTATGAGAGAGGTCCCCAAACCAAAGAAAGATAAGCAAAATAAGTTGGTGTTGGTGCGTGAGTCATCGAGGAAGCATTCCGCTACACAGGCCCAGAGGAAAGAAAAGCCGAGCACGAAAGAGAAGGGGAAAGTGGTGGATCTGGAGGCTGAGGAGGGCACAGAAGATATATACACTGAGGAGGTGGATCCTATATCTAAGTTTCTCGAGTATATCCTTCTACTCAAGGGAAAAGTGAAGGTCCCTAAAGACCCATATGTAGAACAATTCCTCCTCAACACACCCTGTTACTAGAGAACCTAACCTTTAAAATTTTGTGCTTGGCATGGATCCCACATTTGAAGCTAGAAGATTGGGATTTTTCGAACCACGAGCAGTTCCCCCACCTTGCTATAGACACCTACATGAAGAGGGTCTTCTACAAAGAGTCTGGTGTCACTGCTTTGGAGCTTATGGAGTTGATTCACAGAGTGAACCAGTCGGGGTTGTTGAACCTATTGTGGGTGCCCCACTACCACTGCTCCAACATAAACTTGATCGTCATTAAGTAGTTGTTATGCCTGGTGCATGATGGATGCTTGTGGTTGAGCACACTGATCCCCATCACCGATATGCTGATCCATCGAATCATGCTATTTCCTCACTCAGGGTTAAATCTGACCAAGGAGTTTGGCGGAAAGATGAGTGAGCACGACCTCATTGAGAAGATGAAGGACAAGTTCAAACTTATGAAGAAGCTACATGGGTATTCTATTACCTCTATCACTAACCCCGTGGTAAAGGTTGTCACATAGATTTTGGCCAGCAAGGTTATGAGAAAATTCTGCATAGACGAGGTTCCAACGCTAATGGTTTCTTTGGCTGCGCAGTACACGGAGAGCATGCGGTTCAACTAGGTGTGATATGTATGTAGTGAGTTTCTCACGAACTGCAGAGAGGCATAGGATGAGAGTAAAACATTCCACTATTTGTGGTTGTTTCTCTCATTTGTGTTGGTCACCTGGGATTTACCGAAGGACAACCAATTTCCTCCCATATAGAACGATTTGTCGGAGGCTGTGAAATTTTCATCTCTGTGGGCCACAAAATATGTTGTGCAACTCATAGAGACCAAAGTATTCTAAGTGAGAATTCACATGGACATCAACTAGAAGCCGCAGTTGTCACCAACCGCATTTGAACAGCTTTTAGGATACGCAAAGTTCAAAGCTAACTTCCACCACGTATACATGCAGGTGCGGAAGGATTCAGAGAAAAAATAGTTTGATCTACCATACCTCGCTAAAGATGACACTATTGAGGAGGTCATCAAGCGTTAGCCAACCAATTGGCATTCTCCTTCTGATCTAGCCATAGGCACCTGCAAGTCTGCAGAGAAGAAGAAGAAGGACGTGTCCAAATAGAAGGTTCAGCAGTTGGTTGAGAAACAGAGGAAAGAGGTCAAGGAGAAGGCCCAAGTGGAAGCGGAGCACGTTGGAAAGAAGCAAGCAAGATAGGAAGAGTGTGACTCTAAGAAGAGTGATAAGTCTCCTTCACCCCAAATAAAGGAGGAAGAATAGTCAGAGCAAAGTAGCGTTGGTCAGGACAAGTAGAGCACTCCCTTCCAAGTGAAGCGATATAGGGAGTAGGAAAAGGAAGGGCCATGAAAGAAAACAAAAGTCACCAAGCCTTTGTTGGACATGATTACTTTTACTGACAGCAACCTAGATGAAATAGGTGATAAGGCACGAGATACCACGACAGAACTGCTATAGCAGCTTGACCAACAATAAAAGCAGGAACTGAGCACCATTCACAAGGATCTGTGTGAGCTGTAGATTCAGACTACTAGGATCTAGGTGGGCGCAGGGCAGAGCAACACTGTATCAACAAGTTTGGCACTAGGAACCACTCAAGCAACCGAGATGGTCCGGCCACTGGATCTCCAGGGATTCATGTTGCTAGATGGATCTTTGAGCATAGAGGCAACCACTGACAAGGCTATTTTCAGCTCCCTGAAGAACATCAATCTCAACTTGGCTGCGCTCCCCAACGAGTTTCTTCACAGACTGCAAGCATGTGTGATATCAGAGGTTAAAGCTTGGGAACAACGTGCACTGAGCCTTATAAGAGAGTATCAAGTAAACAAAGAATAGATGTTTGTTGAGAAATCAGTGGCATTGGAGGCCTAGAAGAAAGTCCAAGCACATAACAACTAGCTTGCAGCCGCGATGGCAGAAGCCTGCAGAACAATGCTCGAACTGCAGATACCACAGGAAGCGTTATTGGAGGTGAAGATCAGAAAGTTGGCTGCAGGCGTGCACGACACCAATATAGAAATGGCTTGAGTTCAGTTTGATATGAACTTGAAGATCACGTAATTAGAGTTGAAGTCACAGCCTTCAACTCCACCAGAGGTCAGAGAACATCGCTAATTCGCTATGAAGGAAGGAGTTGCAACAATGGATGTTGCGGTGGCAGATTGCACTGCGCTTTTTGAGTAGGCAATGGAGGTAGTCATGGACCTACAAGAAGATCCCACTCTATAGGCCTTGAATACACAAGCTCGCGAACTCCAGCAACTGTATGATCAAGTCAGAGCAACGACGTGCACTATTGTTGCCACACAATGCCTTGCTAAGTTGCAGGAGGTCAGGCAGTTGCATCTACATGTGTAAAAAGTGCAAAAGAAAGAGGCAGTCCTCAAGGCCAGATTGGGGCCTTGGTGGGATGAGGCCTAGATTATCTCCGTCAACATTCAGGAGAATTTGGAAATCCTATAGAGCACGCAGCAGAAAATCCAAAAGGACAGTGCAGGACCACTAACAGAGTAGCTAGTGGAGTAGATCAAACAGACAGTTATGTAGAGCGCAGCTGAAGTGGTAGCGGCACAAGTATAGTTGGGAGGTCTTCGCAGTAAGATCTCCATGCCAACAGAGTGACTTGAGGGTGATTCATGATCTTTGTGTTGTGGGTCCGTTGGGATGGGGTCCCCTAGGGTCAATTTTGGGGCAAAAGCCCAATTTTTGTTGTATAGAATGTAAAGTCTACGCAAGTTGTGGTCACGAAGTGTGTAGATAGTTAAAGTGCCATAAAGGGTTTTACCCTTCTTTTATGTAAGTTGATTCGGCTTTTATGGGATTGTATAAGTAGGTGTGTCTTAGAGAGTCTAAGGCATATTACTGATGATGAAGATGAATGTAATGGGTCAATAAGAGTAAGAGCAAAGAAGTCTTAGAGTAGAAGGAAGGCTCTATAGCTGTGTGCATAGAAGCCTAGAGTAGAGTCTGTAACTGAGTGCACAGACCCCTGCAACTAAGTGCACAGGGAAGTTTTGAGTCTGTAAGATTCAACTAATTATCAATAAAGAAGATTGTGCAAAAATACTTGTGCTATCTCTTTACTTTTGTTTATATGAATGCGCCTTATGTTATAATGGGTTTATGAAATAATTATGTATTGATGTGTGACTTTACACAACTTATATTGTTATATGAACGCAATTACTATTAACTGTTTACGTGAAGATAATCTTATTGTATGTTGAAGTTATCAAACACTTAAACTAATCTGAATAGTTACTGGGTTATACGTAATATTTGACACATGTAAGTAGTGGATTCACCTATTCAGGGTCCACAAAAGGCAGTCGTAAGTGTTCGCGGAGGTATAGAAGCTGATTAAGGGGAGTTATATTGATAAGCCCTGAAGGTAGATTTAGGACATAAAACGACATCACGCTCATCTCTAGGTGCGGAAACTCGGTTCCAGCATCCCCCCATACTGCTTCGGGTGAGATTTCAGTCCGCAATCCATAGGTTGATGCTGAAACTAACTCTAAACCTAGGTCAGGACCCACTAAACCAACATTATGTCATGGTTACTATGATGCTTATTTGCTAGTTATAAGCATGGATCTGTTATATACTCTAGCTATGGCTTGTTCATGAATTGATATATAATTGGTTGGTTCATGAATGCATGAGCTAACAAATGTTATTGCAACTATTAAGATAAACCATTAGACCTTCTTGGTGAATCTCAAATAATTTTCAAGCCCCTATGTTCAAATATGCATTTATGACCTATAGATTACATGTTCTCAATGTGTTTGATGAAATGAATGTTATGATTAGGTATGGTAAGGTCAAGTTCTTGACTATGTTTTTCATGAATGACTTTCTCTTGATGTTATATATCATTCTAGAAAATCTCATTAAGTTCTGGGTAGTGGTTGGGGGTCAGGACCTCAAAAGGTGGCATTAATTCTGAGGTTGCAGGCTCAAAATTGAGAAATTAGGACTGTAGTCGCTACCTTGAAAACTTATGTATGAAACTAGAGGCCTATAGTCACATAGATGCAATGTGATTCCTATGACTAGTTGTCTAGGTGAGTAAAAAAGCAATCTAGCCCAGGGTTTGGGTACCTGGAGTGGTTTTCCAGCTCCTAGGGGTCATAGAGCTTCCGAGGGAGGCCAGTAAAGTTTCAATTTGTCTAATCCACTTTCGCAATGAAGCTAGGAGGTCAAGTCATGTCATATTATCCCTGAGCTCATGTTTACCCTAGTAGATCAGTGAAAGTGGGTAGATATGGGAGGGGCAGGTACACATCTTGTGATTGAGAGTTCTTTGTAAGAGAACATCCCTTTGGAGAAACATGATACTCAAGAAAAGAGTTTCATCCTTGTGTTGATAGATATTTTTCCATGTACTCATATTTTGTAAACACTATTGAAGCAACCTCCTCACTCCTGACTGTTGGCATTATGATACTGGTGTTTTCCTTGATGGCAACTCACTTAGATGACAGTTCACAATGCAGCAGGTTAACAACAAAAGATTACAGATCAGACTCCAAAGAATCAAGAAAGAGAGGTATACGTAGGTTAACTTTATCCAAGGAGAGTATACACGCGGGTTAACAGAACAAAAAGAGCGTATAATGTATACACACACTTTCACAGGAGGAAAAGCACGCACATGTTGGAAAACTAAGTTTTTGGTCTGAGGTATTTGGTCCAAGGTATTTTTGATCCAAGGTATTTGGTCTGAGGTATTTGGTCTAAGGTATTGACCCTAGGTATTTGGTCAAAGGTATTGGTCCTAAGTGGTTTTGGTCCAAGGTATTGAGAAAGGCCTAAGAGTATATAAGGAGGAGAAGATCATTAGGCCAGGTGTGCAAGTAATAAGATTCTAAGGAATACTTTTATCTGAAGTATATTTTATGTTGCAAGGTTAGATTTGGGACTGGATCTGAAATATTTGTGTGCACCTTGAGTTCAATATTGGATCAGGAATCATGAGACTTGAAATGACTTATTCTTGAATGATCTGATATTGGTTGAGACTAAATCTGATGTTTTGTGCCTGCTCTATTTGTTATATATCATGATCTGGGTTTGTCTGAAGCCTGGAATTGCAACAAGGTTCTGAGTCAATATTTAAAAATATGTATGTAGGTTCATCTCAACCAAAGATCATATACATGTAGGTTCAGTTCTTTCAAGTAGCGTATACAGAAGAAAAGATTCTTTTCAGATTTGACTAATCTATCTGATCAAATTTTGTTGTTTTACTGATGTCTATCAATGAAGTCTTCTTATATCTGAATGTAAAACTGAATGCATAAGGAGGATGGCATTTGATTGATTTATTGTATAAGTGAGAAGAACTGATCTTTGTCCCTACCTGTATAAATCTCTGTATGTTGACAGTAGATAGTTAGTATATTGATGGTTAGTGCAGACTTGATTCAAAAGTTTATGTTTGTGGTAGTTTTGAAGGTATACGCAGGTTTAATTCATGAAAGTAGCGTATACACACAGGTTGGGTTCAGCCAAGTAGCGTATACACTCTAATACTTGATTTTTGAGGTTACATCTGGTTCTTAATGATGATGCAAGGTTCTGGGTTCAGTATAGTGTTCTGGTGTGAGTGATCTGATTGTTCAGATTGACTGAACATTGATTGATACAGTTTAAGTTTAAAGGCTTGATGGGTCTAGTGTGAAAATTTGATGAAACATGGCCTTCAGATTGTGGTGTTGTGATCTAGGAGTATCCAGTCTGAAAATTCATGAAACGCAGTCCTTGGTGAAAGAGTGGAGTTTTCCGTAGGCTGGCATCTATGTACTAGTATTCATATTGGCTAGTACAAGATTGAGGGGGTTGTAGCTCCCTTCAAGTAGAAACTAGAGAACGAGAGAAGGTTGTAACCTTCTACAAGTAGAAGCCTACGTACTGGTATGAGCCTGCACCAGTACAATATTGTAAACATATTTTCTTATTATTAAAAGAAGACAGAGACAATAGTAGCAGGTGGCTTTTACCCACTATGGGTTTCCAGCTTAAATCTTGGTGTTCATGTGTGTTGCTTATGTGTGATGCTTTATTCTATTTTTACTGCACTATCTAATAAATCTCTAATATACTGGTTTAAGATCAACGCATGATAAATTGTCTAAATCACAAGTTCTCTACATATATGCTTGTTTTCTTAAGCACAGTCATGTGTACACACTAGTTCACTTCACTGAAGTAGCGTATATAAATATGTTTGGGAAATAAAATTATTGATCTAATAATAATGATTCACCCCCCTCTCAGTATTATTTCCAACAATTGGTATCAGAGTCGGTCCTTCAGAAGAAGCATGATCGCTTGAAGGGAGATCCATCAACATGAATAATTAAGAAAGCATGGGATCCATCAGACCGCCAATCTTCAATGGGAGAAACTTTTTTAATTGGAAAGTAAGAACCACAGCCTATCTACAAGCACTTGGAACAGATGTCTGGGAAATTGTGGAAGGAGGATATACATTTCCAACAGCAATTCCTACAGATGCGGCAGGTAAAAAGCAATATGAAACCAATGCCAAAGTTGTCAATACTTTATTGGGAAGTCTGTCACAATTAGAGTTTGTCAAAGTCATGTAGCTCAAATCAGCCAAAGAAATATGGGACAAAATCATTTTGAGCTACGAAGGAGACTCTCAAGTAAAATGTGCTAAGCTTCAAACTCTCATAATTCAGTATGAAACTCTTAAGATGCATAGTGATGAAAGTATAGCTAGTTACTTCTTATGTATAGATGAGGTAGTTAATTGTATGAATAATCTGGGTGAAGAAATAAAGGCAGTTACCTTAGTTGAGAAAGTTTTGATATCCTTGTCTGCTAAATTTGAATCAAAAGTGTCTGCCATAGAAGAAAAATAGGAGCTGCAAAATATCACTATGGCAGAGCTTCACAAAATCTTAACTGCCTTCGAGATGAGAAAAGGAGGAGCATTAGATATGAGAGAAGCCACATTTAAAGCTTTAGCAAAAGGAAAGGAAGAACACAATGAATCAGGACATATTTTAGAAGAAGAAGATGAGGCAAACTTTGTTAAGAAGCTTCAATGGGGTTCTAGAAAGTTTAGAGGTAAGCAACCCTTCAAATG